>VUQR01005815.1:9198-29535 GCA_015108515.1 Hemichromis elongatus
TGCAACTCAATTTTTTCCCAGAACAGTTTTTTTTTTTTTTTTTTTAAATCATTCTTTTCAAACTCATAGCATGTTTTCAGCTAAGACAGGCAGTTATTTTGAGATGGAAAGCTCTAAAAACACACTGTCTGGCTTCTGCTTAAAACCAAATGGGAGACAGACACAATTAAAGCCCCTTTCAGACTCGCATTCCTTTCCATTAATCTGATGTCCAGACTTCATGATAGTTACATGTTATGAATCTAAATATATTGTGTTAACCAAGGGGGAAAAAAAGGCTCTCTCATACTCACACCGCAGCACTGTGCATCCTGTTAACAGACAGATACAAACATCTAAATGTTCAAAAGTTGTGTCAGTACTGACAATGCTCATTGCCAGTCCGACAGGTCTTTTGCATGAATGTCAAAGTTTTCATGCACGCATTCACACACCCATATCTGCCTGATGTCAGAATGAAGCATGGAAGGAAATCAACATGCTGATGAAGACACACATGAACTGTGTGGAAAGGGCCGCAGAGACCAGCTGGTGAACGCAGTAGCAGCAAAATGCTCAACCTTATATTTGGTGGAGACCAAAAACAGGGCTAAAATCAAGTAGCTTCTTTATATGCAACATGATTTGAACTCGACCTTCATGTTTTCATATATCCCCACCTGCGTTGATTATTAGCATGGCTTGTGCCAACATTGTGCCCGCCTCCTTTACGGTTGAGATTTTCCATATTTTTTTTATAAACATAAACTAAAAGTAAACACAGAAAGCAGCTCTCTGTATTTTAGTTGTCGCCTGTTACGGCGACTATACTGTTCAAGATAAACTGAGTGACACAGATTATGTTATAGGTACCCCAGACCGTAGGAGAAAATGTCGTGTATGTCATGTTAATCTGATGAAGCCTTATTTGGTTTGTGATGCAGTTGTAAACGCCTCTTCTTCCCCCGCTACGCCATCTGCCGTGCCGGTAGTGGTGACAGCGTCTCCGTCTCAGTATAGCCCAGAAGATGATGGCTTAGTTTTCGTTTGTGCTGAGGGTTGCTCCCGACTCAAAAATTCTGAAATATTGGAGAATTTAAAATCCCAATGCACTTTCAAGCGCAGTTTGCTTGCTAAGCCAGCTAGCCTTGCTGGCATCACACGTACCATATCAGCGCCATAAACAAAATGGCCACAATTGTGACCATGAAACACAGCTGAACAACATCACATTTTCCTTTTAGCGGTAGCATCACAATTGCACCATGTTATCAAAGGGGCATAGAACATTACATTATGATTTCCATTTGACAGAAGAGGATGTTTGTTGTTTCTGTTGATTTTCCATCCACAGCATGAATATCGACTTGATAAGAGCACATCAGCTAGCACTGCATAAAAGCTACACCGCCCTTGAGGATCATCTTTACTACATTCGTGGTCTGTTTGAAGTGCAGCTGGTCCACGAAAATAATCGAAGCTATAAGAAAACATAACAAAAACATAATTTATGGAATTAACTTGAAGGCTACGTGCCATTTTTCTCAAGTTCAAGTCTGGCCGAGCTGTGTGAGACTCTTGTTTAGAAGGCTGACATGCAGAGTACGGGGTTGGTGGCCCTGCATGCAGTTAAAGTGTAAAATGAAACTAATGTAATAACTGCAGAGCCTGGAAGGGATGAGCCTTTTCATGGTGGAAGATTTATAGTTTCTGAGCGCACAAGAATCTCCATTTCCTGAATTAGACGAGAACTGACCCCAGCCCAGTGACAATAGTTGGCCAGTAGCGTTAGAACATCTGCCAGACATTAGTCAAACACACCATCGCCTGAATGATGGAGCTTCTGAGGGGGTTGTAAATTACAATGGGAAAGAGGGGTAATATCCATCAGTCCATCCATCTGTGTGTGTGTGCGTGCGTGCATATGTGTGTATGTGTGTCCAAACCCTCGGACAAAAGGCCTGCTGCTGCTGCGCTGGCCAAAAGCTCTGCTGGTCAGACTTAATGAACCTCACCCCCCCTTTGGTCCATCAGACACACACACACACACACACACATATATAAATATATATACACACCACCCATCCCCCAGTCCCTCTCTCCCCTCTCCAACTCTACCTTGGCCTTCAGTGGCTGTGTCACTGCTAATATTGACGACACCCCCCCTCTCTTTCTCTCTCTCTCTCTCTCTCCTCTCTCTCGCTCGCTCGCTCTCCTCCCTCTCGCTTGCTTTGGCCAGCAACCGCTGTTGTCCACATCTCACCTCATCCATAGTAGACAGTATTGATTTTCAGCACGGAAAATAAAAAAGGCCATGAATTTTAATGCCTCACTGTCTGTCTGTCGCCCGCCCTCTCTCTCTCGCTCACTCTCTTAGTACTCGTCCTTACCTCCTCTCCTTTTATTCTTCAGGCCATCTCTCGCTCTCTCTCTCTCTCTCCCCCTTTCTCTGATGTATCTTCGTTTGTCCATCTCTTCCCTTTCTCTCTCATTTTCTTTCTTCTTTGACCAGTGCTCCCCATCTCTCTGTCTCTCTTGACCAAACCCACCCACTGCCATTCTCTCTTAACGCTGCCCCCCCTCCATTCTTCTCCTGAGGGAAGCAAAGGGGTGAGAAGAAAGTGAAAAAGCAGGTGTGGAGGGTGCAGCGATACGTGTTTGGGTCAGTTGCCATTTCCAAGCTTGTTAACTAATCTGTTTGTGTGAGGAAGGAAGACAGACGTGTGTGATGGGATTTGGAAATATCTGAAGACCGGATCTTAGCACAGCCTCGTTTAAAAACCTCTAACATGCCGAATATGATCATAAATTTGAGGAAGCACATGAGAAAAACCCTTCCACCCTTTCTAGATCAAAAATTCGGTTAGTAAGACAGTTTCACGCCGTCTTACCTTCGAGTACGACCGAAGCAGAGCTCTATTGGATTTTTCTGTTTTTCAGATGGTTATTAGGGCTGAGAGTTGGCCACTGGTGACCACTACATTTGACGCTAGCTAATGCTGAGTGAAGTGAGAAAGCCACAAAAGTAAACACATCCTCCAGGAATCACTGAATCATGTTTCAGCTAAGAGTTGTTTTCTCCTTTTCATACACATATTCAAGAAAATAATACATCTGCGGTGTGTACTTTTATCAATATAAAGGTAAAAACAGAGTACTGGATTGAGAAAACTGACAAGTTGGAACATAGTGATTTCACCACTCAGGAACAGAAGAAGAAAGTGGCAATTGCCATCAATGACAGGTTGCAAGCTGTCAGCGCTGACTGCATATCATCGTTGGCAGGCAAAAACTCTATTTTTGCAAAAAAGCTCAATTTTTAGACACGAAAAAAAAAAAATCTGTGGAGTTTTTCTGAAATTGTAATACTAGGTGTCAACTTTCATGGTTCAGATAACTCACTAAGTACCTAAATAACAAGCGTTTTGTTCAAGCGAGCAGAAAAAAAAGAAAAAGAAAAATGCTAAAATTACACGTTTCCTGGATTTCACTGGACAGCAGTGTAATTTTTCCAAATAATCATCAAGAGTCATCTGTTCCTCCCACAGTTCAAACCACCAGCAGACTAGCTAGACGGTAGATGTGGTAGGAAAACTATAATCTGAAATCAAACCAACAATCAGAGACATACACAACCATCCAATGCAGGATGCTAAGGCATTACTGAAAAGTGGTGCACAGCTTCTGCTGAATTTTTTATAAAACTATAACAAAACTCGCATCTATTTTTTTTCACCACTTTTGCAAGTTAGCTCTACTTGTGTTATATATCACGTCATGTTTAAAAGGTCTGTGCTATTGAAGCAAACACTGTCAGGTATGTGGCTTTCATTTCATTTCTTCCGTTGCTTGTGTTAAATTTAAACTTGTGTGGCTCAGTAAAAAATTGTTTATGGTTTTCTCTTCGGCAGCACACAAAATACAGAATCACATTGTGATCTTAAATATAAAAGAGAAGCAATCAGCAGAAATAAGACAGATACAAACAGGCACAGCAGGAAACAAGAGTGGAATGACTAAAATGGTGCATGATTTGAGTCACTGGCTGCTAATGCGTCCTTCCATCAAATAATATTTTACATCAATGTTTGAATTTCTCATGTAAAATTGGGTCTTGGTACTCCATCTTTTGTACTGGAGAGTAAGCGTGATTGTTTTGGCTCAATAATCAAGTTAAATTTAACAGTTAGATTATTTACTTAGTCGTGAAAAGTCACTTTTTTAGAGTAAGAAATTGCAAAACGGGGGGTGTTATGAATATTAAAATCTCTTCAGTAAGAATCTGGCTGCTTGTTTAATAAATTGCTTTGTGTTAATGGCCCAAAGTGAGACAGGAAGAGTGAATTCTTTGTACTCTCTGAATTTCTTTGCTAAACATGGCGAAATACCAGATACTATATATTGTAGTTTTGAATTAAGGTTTTAAGCAAGGTAAGGCGGGGTAGAAAACTTTTTTAAAAAATTGACAAATATCATTCAAATGTGCAATCCAAAATGACAATGATACAGTTTCTGTGACAGCTTTCATTTAAGACATAGCTCTCATATCATATTTATGTGGAGTTCCAACACAGTAAGCGTCACTTCAGTTCGATGTCAAACAATCAAAGAATCGCTGACTGCAAACAAAGCAAGCGCCAAAACTAATCAGAATAAGTATTTGAGTCAGTTTTAGCTCGTGCTCTGCTGATATCCTGGTGACAGCTCTATCCTACCTTTGATTAGTCTCAGTTTAGAGTCTTATGCTGCCTTGAAATGAGTTTTCCATCAATGCAATCCTTCACAAAATTAGCTGCAGTTGTTGGTATGAAACTGTGTGTGTCAACTATATAAGTTATTAATAGCTTTGGATTTAAAATCTGTAATGTGAACGCTAAACAGTTTTCCTCATGAGAACATTTTTAACAGCAACAGCAGCAGTTTAAATATGGAGATGTAACAGGCAGACAACTGTGCGCGATGCAAACAGACAAGTGTGTGCACAAAGCATTCACAGGCACAGGTTACCCTATTTTGTTACGGTCAGTCATTTTGCATCCTCGACACACAGCACAGGTTCATCTGGAAAGTAAAATCATTGGTCTAGTCTATGCACCGACTACATACACTACAGAGCAACCATTACCAGCTGACTAGCTTTGGCTCTTAGAGGGCAGAAGTCATTCTCCATTTGCTGGATAACCTTCAGGCCAGCTCAATCAACTGTCAATTGGGATGCTTTCAAAACAAACTCCAGCCCATTATCGGCAAGAATGCCACAAACACAAGCAGCAGGTTAAATGTCAGATGCCTGAAGAAATTGTTTTCCCACTTAACGTATCCTTGGACTTTGTGAGGCTCTGCATCTTCTCAAGGAATGCCACTTTAAGCTTTTGCAGAAAAAAGAAAAGAAAAGAAAAACCAACAAAAAATATTTGTAACATATTTGTATGTTTTCTCAGGATAATGTGCGTGGAATGTGCAATGTACAATCTGTATTATTATTTCACTCTCAGTGGGTGCTTATTCATCTCAGAGTGTCCTCTGCAGGCTAACAGTGCTACGCTGGGACAATGGAGGTATTTTTCTGTTTAATGAAAGCTTAGTTATTTTCAGGAGATGGTTCAATCACTGCATTCATTCACCGTTACACGTACAAATTGAAGGCCAGTGTGTGTATATGCTCGTGTGCTCTCTCTTACACTTCATTTGTTAGCCAATATAAGGTGTATCTGGCTTCTAATAAAATTCAACTCATAAAAAAACATTTAAGAGTTGGAAGAGCATTAACTTCAGTCACCTCCCGCGCCAAACATAAAAATTGGTAGAGGCTAAAATTCATTTCTGGTATTCTTTCAAACCACAAACATACAAATCCTCCCATCTCAAACTAATACAAACCATCACTTTCATATCGTCCTCGCTGACAATACACTTAAAAACACAAGGAGCCTCCCGATCCTGTTAATCCACTCATCCACATCAATGTCAAGTCCACCGTCTGTGCATCCGTCTGGCTAGCTGACCCAGGCCCCACCCACCTTGACCCTGACCCCGAGCCCGTAGCACCAACCCCCCACAGCAGGCCCCTCGATGAAGGACAATGAGCCTCTCCACAAAAACAGTAAAGATAAAGGTGAAATTCTGTGCTGCAGTCCATGTAGAATAAAAATGAATGCAATAAAAATAGAATCGCTGCTTATTATATATTAGTATTAAAATCTGTATAATATATGTTATATGTTTATCCCACCCTAATCTCACGATGCAGTATTTTAAACACTTTTAAGTATAAGTATAATTATGATTTAAAAAAATAAGTTTTTAAATTTCTGACATAGAAATCTGTGTTTGTTCAACACAAGACATTATGCATCATATGACATGCAAGATTTTATGCAATTATAATTCCACCACAGATAAATTATTATTTTTCCCCCACTTGGAGTTTTAATTTCTTATGAACAACATTATAAGAGACGATGTGACGCCACAGAGTTGTGTTAGACCCACCACTTCTGATTGGTCCAATTTATTATCTGAGAAATCACGTTTTTCACTCCATTTGCTTCACGTTAAAGCAGCAAAAGTACAGCACCCATAAGCATCTGTCACGTATCGGTCTAGCTGTGCCATTATGTTGACTGGTCCGTTTCGTGTGCTGGGTTTTTAATCATTTTATTTTAGATTTGTGAAATGTGACACCACGAGTGCAGAGGGTTGAGGAGTTAGCGCAGATAGGTGTGTTCAGAGAGATGCTTTGCTCAGTTTTAAACTAAACAACCGTCTATGTGCTGTTTTATTGATCTTTGTCCAGGACGTGCCACAAGGATTTCATGCAAAAACCTAAAAAAATAAAAGATGTAGGTGTATTGTTACTGCCTTATGTTATCTGAAATATGAATTACTTAAAATACTCAAAACTGCCAAGAGCCCCTTTTAAGGATGAACCAGTTAGGAAAAACTCTTAAAGTGGATTAAACTCTCTCTAAAAAAAAAACTTGGAGTCATATAGAAGCATTGACAGTGTAAAATATCTAAATCTTGTCAATAATGCACATTATATAATAGATGATGACTAATTTTGAATGATTTTAACGTAGTTATGTTTCCAGACTTGCCACCTTCATTAAGACACAAAACTAAATATTAATTATTTAAAAATAAAGATTGCTACTGAATCTATTATATTAATTTTTATTCTATAAATTTATATATAGTACTATCGTTATCCCGGATTAATTTTTACCATGACAATCATGACATGAAAACCACATATTGCGGCATTCCTAATTTTAAACAGAAATCGTCTCCAAATAGATAAACCAGGATGTTTTCTTCTCTTCTGTAACTAACAGGAGGCTTAATGGCAGATGAAATCCCCGGCACGTTTGTCAGAGCAGGACTGACCCCAGCATGTCACCCCAGCCTATCCACAAAACACGAGCCAGACCATCTCTCACTGACCCCCATAAAATATGAGCAACCAAACACTAGTTCCCCCTCCCTCCACCCCCCCGACCCTCACTGCCTGCTGGATGTGGTCTGTTATGGTCTGGCCTGGCCCTGGATGGCCTGGCTCGTCCCGGGACTTGAACTTGAGACTTGACACAACAGCCTGCCCAGGCGTGGACAATTGAAAGAGAAGAATAGGCTGGTGATGGGTCGCTTGCATATGAATTGTCCGGGCAGTGGAGAAGGGAGGGCTGAGGTTACGGGGTTAAGGGCAAAGGTTAACCCCCCGCATCCCCAGGTCCCGCGTGGACCGCTCCCTAACTGACGAGCAGACAAAGGAGATGAGGAGGGGGTTCAGGATGACACAGGGCGCCGGGCCCTTGGACCCCTGCCACCCCGGCGGAGGAGGAGTAGGGGGCTGGGAAATGAACACATAAGCATGGATTTACACATGCACACACAGGCAGATGCACTATACAAACACTGTTGGGCTCACATGTGCCACAGCTGAAGGACAAAAGCACTAATTCGGACGCACACGTGGACACACAGGGACCCCCTTCCACACACACGCGCACGAACCCATTTAATTTGAAAAACACACACAAACACACAATCACACCTCAACTCACATGAATGAACACACCAAGGACATCCACATTAATATTTTATCATTTCTAAATTCAAATGTTCACATTAAAGCAACATTACAGGTGTGCTGAACAGAGTCCGCGACTCTGATCACTGCTGATATTCAAACACTTTTAGATCACAAATATTAACCAAATATAAACGTCATCATTAACTTTATTAACTTTATCACCACACAGCTGAACAAAAATAACCATCTGACCATTTCAGATGTTATAAAACGTCATAAACTTTGAAATAGTGAATATTTCCACACTGTATGTAACATGAAAACATCCATGTTTTGGGTAGACTGAGGTAATACTTTAATAAATGAACATTTACGCTGTAATGATTTCCACTTGTTAGGACAGCGGTTGCTGTAACCTTTACAGCCTATGGTTTAAATGCAGCCTGTTTTTCCCTTTTGTGCTGCACAGAGCCCATTACTCTGCTTCATAAATAATTCACAGAGCCAAAGACACACTTCAAGATTAACAGATATTCACTATGACAGCACTTCACACTAAAACTCGGACGTTTGAATGAATTCAAACTTTATATTTTTTTCTAAAAGTTTCAGATTGCATTTCTTAGATGCTCCTTTTAATAATTAGAAAACTCACTTCCAGATGAAAGGACACGAGACTGATTCCTGCCATTAGGAAACTGGATTTCTATCAGTCAGCACCTTAATTAATGTTTAACTTTATAAGGTTGGTGAATAACATGTTGATAAAGACTGCATAGAAATACAGACCTCTGCATGACTCACTGGACATGCAACATCCGTTTAAGCTCCACTGCAATAAAGGCTGATACAGATCACCTCTCTTACATCATACCACAATACTTAGTACATCATTTAACTCCTTTCATGTAATCTTAGACATTTTGAGATCTTCTATGTTATAATAACATATATATTTTATATATATTTTTCATCTTTTGCTGTGACTTCCCATCCTTTGGGGTAAATAAAGTATTCCTTATTCACCAACCTATGTTGTAAGCGCTATTTTTTAAAAGGAGTACAATAAGCCAGTATTCATATTTAATAGAAATTGATGTTTCAATAACTATATTTTTTAGGATTTCACCACTGCCACTGAGAGCATGTGATTTGTCCCGTTTGTAAGCTTGATAGCAGGATTACTGTAAAGGTTATCGATGCACTTGGCTGAATTTAACCAGTGTTTCCTTGGCTCAACTTACAAGTGGTTGACTTTTTTTTTTTTAAAGATTCTTTAATATTGCAGTAGAGCAACCTGCCTAATTTCTTTTCTTCACAACTACAAATCATATTGAAATGAATAAAAGGTCAAGAAATTATCTTAATATCACAAACTAATCCAGATTCAGACATCCATCTATCCATCTGGACCTAGGGACTCAGCGGGGGGGAAATTTTAAGCTTTGTTTTCACATTGTTTTAATTGCCATGGTGTTTGGCTTTTACACCGACATCGTTAAAGTTTCTCCTCTGGGATAACGTTATGCATAGCCTGTGTGAAGGAACCGATAATCAGACTCATCATCCACAGTGAAACATTGAGTCAGAAATATTATGCTGTGGGATTGTGTCTATATTCCCCAGCTCTACTACTAAGGCCAACTAGGTGCAAATAAACTGAATGCTTTGTCTCCTGCAGTAATGGATGACTGACAGACTGTCTGAGCGAGCTGCCATCCAACCATGTTCTCTGACCCCGACAAGGCTGGAGCTGCAGAGCTGGTAGCAAAAAACAACCTTGTGTATGTGTGTGTGCCAATGTGTGTGAATGCATGTGTGTAACAGAACATGACGATGGTCGCCGGTGATCCCTCACTGCCTCGGGCGAACACTAGCTAAATGGACCTCACTCCGTCAGTGAGACACAGACATGGATAGAGGCTCTGCATGCGTGTCAGTGTAAAAGCCGTGCATCCAGATAGCGATGGCTGTGCAGCTCCAGCCACCATGTTTAAGCCGAACTGCCGTGTGGTGTGCTATCGCTGCTGCTGCTGCGGTTGTGAGATAGATAGGAGGATTGGGGCTGGCCGGGCCTTTTCAAACCCCCAGAGAGCAGAAAGGGAGTGAGTGCTAGGCCTAAATGCAGAATCTCCTTAGCTTACACCCCCCAGGGACGCAGACACAGGGCCATTTTCTGGGAGAGAATCATGCCGCCAAGCGGACAGCGGATTTACCATATTCATACCACTCTTTAGAGAGGAGGAGGAGGAGGAGGGAGAGGATCTTCACCTGTCCCATTTCACTGCTACGACTGTATGGGGCTGCCGCGGCTCGCGTAGCCGCTAAAACCCCTAGGGGGAACCATTAAGGAGAACCTCGCTCACTCCCCACATTTCTCTCCCTCATCCCCCGTTTCTACCGCCGTCCCCTCCCCACGTCTCCCTTGCCTTCCTTTTTCATATGAAGTATGAAGCCTCTCTCATTCATCCGATATCCTCACTAATAAGGCTGGATGGTTTAGCCAAGGCCAAAGCTAAAACCCAGCAATAACGGCCGTTTCTACATAGAAGTGGCTGGAATAAAAGGCAGGGCGGGGGCTGATGAAAGATGTGTAGCTGCTAAAAAGTACAGCTGCTATATTACTGCTGCTGCCAGAATGGAGAAAACAGCCCAGATTCATATCAATGGCTTTGATTGAAGCACCGGGAGAAACCCGCCGAAGGACGGTTTGTCAGAGATGTCAACATGTGTATGTGTGTGTGTGTGTGTGTGTTTATGAGTGTGTGTGCATGAGGATTGGGATTTGCTGAGAGATTTGTTTAGATACCTGTGTGGAATGAAGTGTGTGTGAGTACAGTGTCTGTGCATGCTTATGTTCACCACAGTGTGTGTGTGTGCATGCAAGTGCGTAAATAAGTGTGACACAGCTTCCCTGTGTGTGTGTGTGAACTCTGTGGATTGAGGTGGGGAGTGTTATAGAGAGGGGCAGGCAGGCTAACAGATTCATATCCAATATGAAGAGGTTAAAGTGACGAGTCCAATCCTCCCCACAGAGCAAAGAGAGAATGAGATTGAGATGCGAGAAGAGGAGGAGGAAAAGCAGGGAGGAAGAAGAAAAGGAGGGAGGGGTGTAGTACAACAGATTAATTTCATTTCTGGACTGAGCACTCCTCTGCTAAAAAAAAAAAAGAAAAAAGCAGAGGATAATAAAAGAGGATAAAGAAGAAGAGAGGAGGGGCGGTGATAAGGAGGTAAGCTGGGAGGAGGAGAAAAAAGGGCGACGAGAGAAGAAAAAAAAAAGAGTTTTTTCCTCTTTTATCTGATGTAGTAAATGTGTGTGTACTGTACGTGGAAGAGATTGGAGTCACAGAGTGTGAAGACGATTATGTGTTCAAAATTGCCCGTGAGTATGTCTGGCCTCTGTGCATCTGAGAGGGGGATACAGTACGCTGCAACTTCACAGCCTACCAAGGGCCGTTTATAATCACGTAGAGCAAAAATCAGCTCGTGAGTACAGTTTGGAATATGAAGTCTAGACTTCAATCAAAAGGTGTCAAATTTGACGATTTTATTTCTCAACAAAACATTTTTTCTAGAGACACTTATATTAGAAATACAGCGTCTCACATAGCTTAGATTCTTCCTTCACTGGTATTTTAGGCGCTTTAGATATCAGCATAATATCTGCGGCTCTTTTTGAATCAGCAGCTGTTGAACTAGTCAAACGTACAGCAAAAACCTTACCTGATTTAAATTTGGCCAATCTCTCCTTCACGGGCATCTTCTTATGCAGCTCTGGACCACATCACTTTAAGCTTTGCAAGCAGAGCTCTGTTAGCTTCCACTTGTGTGTTTGCAACGTATGTTAGATCTTGTCTAGTACATCAAAACAGCAATCCTCCAATTTGATTTAATTGGAGAAATAACAGGTGGTGGTGAGCAAACATTGCTCAGTCCGCTCTGGACTGGCACACTGAGGTATGATGGCATACATGCGGGTGATTTTTACCAGATGTTTTCATTTAGATGCCTCTATGCATTACAGCAAAACCCGGGACCGACAGTCTCACCCTAAAGGACAAATCCACTGTGAACAACCCCGTGTAAAAAAAACAGTGAGCATGCTCCTGACCCAGTTCCTTCACCTTCAGGCTATGACACCGCAGTCCCCTTCACTGAAAGCTGCTGTTCACTCTCTAGGTCACTGCTGAAGTCCCAGCTCTCGTCATCAGGGATGACACTCCCCATAAATGTACAGATGAGGTCAGAATTATTATATCCCCTGAGAAAAATACATTTTTTTAAAACGTAGTTCTTAAGTGCTTTTTAATTTTAAATTTTAGAGCCTCTTCAAATATCCTAGTTTTAGTTTGGCTGTTTAAACTATTTTATTTTACTAAATTACTTCACAAAGGGTCAAAATTACCCCCTGCCCCACCTTCTCCTATACACACACACACTCCCTCTAGTCTAAAAATGATACAGAATAGCATCAAAGTCCCTATAATGACCTTGGCCTTGAAATCACTTCTCGAGGTAGCTCTTCACCGGGAATGATAAAATGTCTGTTTTGTGACGACTCACGTCCACATTTGCTGCTGAATGTTCGAGGTTTTCTTTCAAAATCCTTCTTTCTTCCTAGTTCCCTCCAACTTTGATGAGATTCACATTTCAAGATACATGAAAACAACACCACAGCATAATACTCCCACCACCGTGTTTCTTTGGTTTGCACGTCTCTCCCTTTTGCATCCAAACAGAAGCACCTGCATGACCAAAGAGCTCTAGCTTTGCCTCATATGACCACGGATGCACAATCTTCCTCCAGGCTGTCCTTGGCATTGTTCAGGTTGCTGTCCATTCCTGGCAGGGTTCTCGTGATAGTCTTTTTGAGACTTGGCTAAGTCATTCACAGGTGTCCTGGCAGTTGTTCTAGGGCAGGGGTGGCCAACTCCCACCCTCGAGAGCCGGTGTCCTGCAGGTTTTAGATGTGTCCTTGATCCAACACAGCTGATTTAAATGGCCAAATTACCTCCTCAACATGTCTCAAAGTTCTGGAGGACTGGTAATGAACTAATCCTTCGATTCAGGTGTGTTGACCCAGGGTGACATCTAAGACCTGCAGGACACTGGCCCTCGAGGCCTGGAGTTAGCCGCCCCTGTTCTAGGGTCTTTAGATACATCTCTCACCACTTGACACTGCGGTGATAAGTTTCTATATCCATTTCTGAAATGTTTCATTCTCAAGTGACAAGCTTTGTGTTTTTGCGTGCAAATACACATAATTCATACTTTCCAAAGTAAACCCGTATGTTGACAAAAATCATTACATTTCATAGGGAGGTTAATAATTTTGTCTTTATCCGACGTCCAAGTGGTCAGAAACAAACTTCCTACAAAACAGCATAAGAGCTGAAGAGCAGTCGAAAGCTGAACGATAAGAAGACCTTAAAGGAGAAACTGGCCAAATTTAAGTCAGATATGGCCTCTGACTTTTATGGCTGAAACTCTTTAATCGAGCTTGTTATGTTTTCATTTATAGTCACAGATTGATTCTTCAGAACATATACGTTAACCTATACACCACCTGAGCAAATACTATGCTGTTGTAGACTGGAGGTACTTTAGGTGCACTTGATTTAAAATAACATAAACCGCTTTTATATTCTCACCTGGTTAAATGTCAACCCACTGTGAGCTTCATATATTATCTGACAATAAAGAGTCTTAATGTTTCCACTTTGCTTTAACTGACTGCTTTTTAGCTTTGTGATTTCTTTCATGCTTTTTTCCATCGAGGCTTTTGACGGCGAACAAAGGACGGCCCTGAACTTGTTGGATTTGAACTGTATACAGTAACAGCAAAAGTGATATCAACGGCAACGGCACGGACCTGGAATGTAAAATATCCTCCACGTCTCTGACTACGTATTATCTACGTATCTACGTAGAATCTATGCAGCGATTTTGTTCGGTGGGAATCTTAAACATTGGACCCTCTATAAAGAGGTTCTTGCTCTTTCCATCTGAGTGGCCGAGACCAAAACCCGATGTTTACTGTTGATGCTTCAGACAGGCGAAAGATTTTCTGCAATTACACTCCACTGTAGCTGTCTTAACGTGACATCTTGCTATCTGTACTGGGCCAGTTATCTATGACGAATAGGAAAATTACACCTTCAAACAACAAAATGGACCCAGAAATGCAAGGTACATAGCCTGCAGATATTTTGTAGTGTGTTAGGCATGTTGTTTCTTTGCTTTAATTCACCAGGTGCTCCAAAAGCACCCACACTGGAGTCATTGCATGCATTAGATGCAGTATTTACAGCATATCCAGATGCTTGTGGGCTTGTGGGTGTTGAAAGTGCACATCTCCTGAAGAAGACAAAAATTCAGCCAATGGAAAAAAAAAAGAAAGAAAGAAAAGTTCATATTAAAACACTAAATGTAAAAATAGTTGGCGTTTCGTACTCTTGTGCCCACATCTGGTGGACAGCACAATTAGGAGCAGCATCAGCTGTACAGTCTGGCAAAAACACCTTCTAAAAGCCCTTGAGCTCGTAGTCTGGCGAACGCATATGTGGGTGAAAATGAGTCACAGAGAGTAAGTGCATGTATGTATTTGGTAGAGCGTGTGTGTTTGTGTGTAATGTGGGCAGGGGGTTAGTTGAGTACAGGAGATTGAAGCACTAACCAGAGCACTCAGATTTATTAAAAAGGGCCGGACCCAGTGCCTGTCCACCCCCCAACCCCCCACCATTCCTTTCACTCTCCATCCTCTATTGTTGTCACTTTACTTCTGTCTCTGTGCATACATACAGACCCCAACCATCCCCTCCTACATGATATTACGTTTTTCCACTAAAAACCCTTCACAGTCACTGCTGGTCCCTCAATAGGACAGGCTCAAGAGAAGGAGGGGTCGGGGCCAGGAAGGACAGGAAGGACGTGGTGTTCCAGAGGTAAATAAGGGGACCCCTACCCCTCCTTCACATCCATCCATCCACACACCCCTTTCTCTCTCCCGCAAGTTCATTTCCATAACTCCTGTCAGCTAAATTAAATTGGGGTGGGGTGGGTTCTAAATCTGCCCTATTCCCCAAAACTGCAGTGACCACCAGCCAAGGGGATGGACGGGTGGAGAGAGGAGACAAAAGAGGTGGAATCCAATCTAACTAACCTGACTTTTGTCATTCGAGTTTATTAGCTAAATGTATCAGCTGCTGGAAGAAATGCATTGTTGGCTGAAGGGATTCATAATGCTTAGAAACACACACAATCACAGACATGCAAAGGGGCCCAGACAAAGGAAGCGTTTTGGCTCTCCATGTGTGGATTACTCGATCAAAACTATGTTAGCCAGCATCAAACGTCCCTGCGGCACTGCAAACGACAAGATTACATTACAGTGGCGCGTAAACATGCAAACACTCGGAGAAGAAGATGTACTTAAGTACAGGCAGGCACAGGAACACACACGCACGCACTCCCTGCTTATCCTGCTTGTCATTTTAATCTCTATAGGCAAAAGCGGCGAGACGAGCTTCCTCACACTTCCACGGGAGGGTTTTGTGTGAGATCACACACTGGCTTCATTATGTCAGAAACCTGTGAAGGAGGACAGGAGCCTTTCCTAAGCCCTGTTCTCTCTATTCAAGCAAGCAGGGGAACAAGATCACTACCTTGAGGTTGGCACAAAAGACCAGTACTTCTGTATTACACACATCGGCAGCAGGCAGTGATGGACATTAGCAGAGTACACCTGCACACACACACACACACGCCTGCTGGGGATTACAGACATGCACAAAACTACAGTAGAGCTTCTACATGCCCACCAATACACAAAACATCTGAAAACCTTAAAGAACACACTATGATTGCAGTGCATGAAACTTTTTGACTAATTGTAAATGACTACTGGTTACGTCGTAAATTTAGCAAATGAATTTTCAGATTACGGCCGTCTGCCTTGAAAAATAATTTCCGTCATTTATGAGTTAGGTTGCTTCCTGGAAGCGGAAATTACTGAGCATCAGATTTATTTAATGGAAGCCATAAAAGACAGACAATCCTTTGGACACAGATTACGTAAAGATTACATATTTAGGTACGAATGTACCTGCTTTACGTGGTGATGTCTAGACTCATCCTTTAGTTTTATTAAATGTACTCTTTATATTTTTTGAAGTAGATTAAAAGTCGAGTAGTCCGAGATTGCTTGTACTGTTTGGACCGACTTTTGCATTTAAAACAGCCTTGAATGCTTGTGGAATTGATTCAACACGGTTCTGGAAAACATTCCTCGTGTCTTCGGTTCATAGTGCCATAATTGCATCATGTTGCTGCAGAATTGTAGGCAGCGTCTTCACGATGCACTTCTTCCATTGGACCACATTTCAAATGTGCACTATTGGATTGACTTGGTGAATCTGGAGGCCATTTGAGTACTCGTGGTCATGTTTAAGGATCCAGTCTGAGAGGATATAAGCTTTTGACACGATCATGAAGGAATGATACAGTCTGCAGCATTGGCATTAAGGAGCTCCAAGAGTGTGAAATCCACTCCCCCCACACCTGTACACCACTTGCTGCACGGATCCCTGCTTATAACCCAAAATGTGACCCTACATTCTGAACGTCACAGCTGAATCAAAATCATCAGACCCAGTTTTCCAGTTTTTCACTGTTTTTGCCACTGGAGCATCAACTCTATGTTCTTAGCCAACAGGAGCAGCACTTAGCCTGGTCCTCTTCTACTCTGACCTACCTGCTTTCGTCTCAGACTTTCATGATAACAATATAATCACAATTTTAAATTATTAATAATCCTATCAGCCAAAATCATTCAGAAACATGCTCATTGTGTGCTGTCTTTTTTCACAAACTTAAAATACAAGTGCTTGGAAGTGATGAGAAACTAACTATATACTAAAAAAGGGCACAAAACATAAAAAAAGAACAATTACACATTTATAATAACATATAAGCACCATTAGAAATACATTAACAATTAACAAAATATCAATGTTATCAGTGCGACACCCCTTTTTGTTTTGTGTTTGGAGTTTTGCAATAATTTCTTTTTATGTGAGCTCCAAACAGTCCTCCGCTTCTACTCTGACCTCATCCATCAACAAAGCATTTAATCCAGAAAATATCTGGACAAATATTGTTTATGGCACCAATGAAATGCGTGGCGACTAGATAGATAATTGAGCATGAATCTCAAGTTAATAAACCTGTTTTGTTATGTGCATTTCATCTCTATTTGCCTCACAGTTTTGTATTTTTCAGCGTATTGTGGTTTAGGAAAGGCCGAGGGTGCCAGTTCTAACTGTATGTATTCATGTAAAAACTGAGCTAAAGTTATAACTCTCTCTGCTTCACATCATTCCCACAGCACAAACCAACAGCCATGCGCCCTTCAAAGGACCTTACATTAGCTTTCTTATATTTGGTTTCACAACTTCCTCTCGTTTCCATGGATGCAAGTAGTTGACCAGGTAAACGATAAATTAGCCAGTGATAGAGCTCATTCACTGCACATGTCAAGTTTACTGAAAATGAGCACTTTCAAACATCAAGAGGTGCTAAAATGAACCAAGAAACCCAAAGAGAACCCTTCATGTATCACTTAACACTGACACATGCGCGCACACACCTCTAATTGGTGTAAAGCGCAAAAACCTAATTATTCTGCTTAATTAGAAGGCAAGCAGCAGTCCTGACCCGAAACCAGCGTCTCAGTACCTTGAACCGCATTCATGCCGTTATTTCTGACTCCTGCCCTCGTGTTCCCTTTTCTTCCTGCCTTGCCTTCTTCTGACCAAACAGACCAGGTTGCACGCTGGGCCAGGGCAGGGAATTAGAGTGATGGAGGGAGTGGAGGGAGAGGTGGAGAGGAGTGTGGAGAGACGGAATGTGAGCTATGAGATGAATGAATAGGCACGGGGTTCTTTATGGCATTTATGTGCACTAAGGAGAAAGCCTATCGACAGACACCTTGTCGGACAAAGGGGCAGCACACGCTGAGTGCATTCGATTAAGGGTGGGCATTGGTGTTAAACCAAAAAAGGTCCCCTGCTGTGCCCACGATTCATTATTTAGACGGGGGTGTAAAATGGACACTGGCCAAAATAAACACACACACACACACGTACTGTGACAAGCCATCAGGGAAACACCAATTTTACAAACACAAGTACTCAAGAAGTACACATGGTACTCGTGCTTTCGTGGACAGACATGGTTGCAAACACAAACCAACACACACTTACATATGATTGCCGATTACATACCCAAAGAGAGCGGGGCACAGAGGGCAGTCAAATATAGCCTGAGTACAGCCAATTTAGCCCTTAATGGTCTTTGGGCCATTAAGGGCAGCCATCAAGAGCGCAAGACTAAGATGACTGTCCAATGCAGGATGCACGTGTGTTTATGTGTGGAGGAGGACAGTGTTTACCTAGATTCTTCTCCTCCTATATGTGTGTCTAATGGCCTATGAATGTTTCCACGGTAACTATAAGAGTTTTTAGCTGGTTGGATGGACTGACATACAGACGGCAGTAGAGGGGAAGCAGAGTTCAGGCGACCATATTTTGTTGTGGCAACGTTTTTATTTCATATCTGCACAGCAGGAAGTGTCCGTGGTGCGAAATGGCTTTTTCATCTATAAGACAAAAGGTCTCTGTATAGGTGTGTGTGTGTGTGTGTTCAGTGCTGCATGCAAAGGTTTGTGCATGTGTAAAGTAATGAACAGGACATTTATTACGTCTACTATAGATGACAATGTTTTATGTTTCTGGTAAATTTACATTTCTTTTTAACGATGAGGCGTGTGATAGACATATAAAAGGCAGATGTAGCCACTGTGATGTCACCGACTGGTTAAGCCCAGTTCTGATATTCTGACTTTGGCTACGTTCACACTGCAGGTCTTAATGCTCAATTAGGATTTTTTGATCAAATCCGATTTTTTGTGGTTGTTCACACTACAAATAAAATGTGACAGCGAACGCGCCCTAGTGTGAACGGTTCACGGCCCTCAAAGCGGCCCGCGTGGGCAAAAGAAGACGTTACACACAACGCACTCTGTTTACGGAAGTAAAAATGGCGAACACAGCTCGGTTACAACACGACCTTAAAAGTTTAGCTTGAATAGAATTGTCTCCCCAAATGCTAATCAAGTCCAAAACTTCAGTTTCTGTCCATTGACTCGCTCCGTCTCCAGTTTCCGCTGATAATTGGCGTCTGTCTCGTGTCAGTGATGTAAAAGACGGATTTAATGCGACACGACCGTTCAAACAGCAGTCGCTTTCTAAAACATCGGATATGTATCGGATTCAGTACCACATACAAAAGTGACCCAGATCAGATTTGAAAATATCGGATTTGTGCTGTTCATGCTGTCATACCATGATCGGATATGGGTCGCATAGAGTCAAAAAATCGAATTTGATGCGCTTTCGCCTGCAGTGTGAACGTAGCCTTAACGTTCATGGTCATCACTGTTTTGTTTTCTGGTGCAAGAAGTGACCATTTGTTGCAAAGTCAATGAGAACCATGTTTTGCGCTAATTCTAAAAAGAAAATTTCACAAAGCAAACATGGAGCAGAGACTTAATGGCACATGATTAAACACAGTTTTTGCCAGGTAATTACATACAAAAAAAAAAAAGCTACACAGAGATGCAGCTCAGTGACACAAATTAGCCGATTTAATTCCACATCTGATATTAAAAAACAAAACCATATTGATAAACAAGCTGTAAATATGTTTATTTCTGCTTTAAAGTTTGGGCATTTTAACACTGGACTCTATGGGGACTGACTCCTTTTTGGTTCCAGCCTCCAGTGGCCATTAGACAGACTGCAGTTTTGGTGCATTCATGGTTATTTGTTGCTTGGCTGACGTGTAAAAACGTATGTTAATTTGTTCATTTGTTCATTTTTGATTTTATCACATATATGAAAATGCAAAGACAACACTAAACAGACTGGGCTTACACTTTATTCTTTTTGCTTTGAAACCCTTAAAGTATGCATCAAAAAGTCTGTCTGTGGAACAAACACAGAAACAACACCAGTGACACAGTGAGACGGCAGCTCAAGCAAAATGACCGATACATAACAGAGCCCTGTGATAATGAGAGGTTTCGTGGTCGATGTAAATGTTGTTGAAAATGAATAAATGCTGTACTCACTAAGGAATCAATACATTTGACTATCTGATTGCCTCCCTGGGTCCAGTTCTAGTTAAAAAATTCCCCTCAGAATTTTAATGATTATATTTTTTTTTTTTAATACAAAAAAAAAAAAAAAAAGAAATAACTC
>VUQR01005815.1:29555-41598 GCA_015108515.1 Hemichromis elongatus
CCCCAAAATTTTTAATATTTTTTTTTTTTTTTTTTAATACAAAAAAAAAAAAAAACTGAACTGAACCGCTATTCTATGATGGATTTGTTTTAATATAATAATGCTCTATTCACAGACAGGATTAGTCTGGCTGCTACAGAAACCCTGTTTAGGACAAGTGAGGTGTCTGTTTCTCACACTTCAGACTCTGTCTTTTCTTCGTGCCCACTTACACTGGGTCCTCCTACTTCTTTTCTCTCTGTTTGGAGCCAGCATGCACTGTTCTGTGAAGGGAGTAATACAAACTGTTGTATGATATCTACAGTTTGTGCATAAAGACATTTAAGAAGACGTTTTAGGCCGCTAACTTGATGACACAATGTCAAATTTAAACTGGAATGATGATTTCTAAAATTGGGCCTCTCTGTGTCTGCCCAGATACTAAAGGATAATGAATTTAATGCTATGTTTTATACAACAAATCCGTTTTCTTTCTATAGCTCAAACATTTTGAAATGACCTCAGACTTTTAAGCAGTGGTGCAAATAATAAGACTCATAAAAAGCCAAACAACGTGTCTCTGATATGCATGTCATGCACTTACTTCAATATTTGCATGCATTTGAATGAAGCAGATACATCGTCACACGCAGTTTGTGTGTGCGTGCGTGTGTGTGTGTGTGTAGATACAGCTCAGTGTGGGGGTGAGGCAGCTTAACGCAATAAAGCATGTTGTATTGACATCTGTGTTGTGTCTATTGATTCCCCATTATGGAGCTAACAAACCCGCCTGGACGCTTTGTCATTCGCAATCACGTTAGCACCGGGACTCGCCAACAACGCTGCCCCTTAAAATCTGATCCATACGCACGCGGACACGCGCGTGCAGACGCCGGTGTCCTCGCGGGCGCGCGCGTGCGTCCTCGCATTCCCACACATCTGTGGCAGCTGTTCGTGTCAATACGCACAGATCCACCCACAGCCACAAATTCTCATGCACACACATCAACAGTCTCCACTCACAAATGGGGTGGCGAGAGAGCAGTCAATGCCTGCTAATCAATAGCGGTGGAAGGTTAAAACCACTCACACAATGGGCAGCTATGAGCTTCTTGTGGTTTCCAGATAAACCAGACATGCCGGAAAGATCCATAACTGACCTCAACGTGCAATTATTGAATCGTCTACCTGTCTGCCTGCTCACACACAGATCTGGTAGCTTTATGCACACACACACACACATAACCACCCACATGTGTTCAAATTATATAAATTCCAGCTGGCATGCATTTCCCCCTCATTGAATAAGCTCAAACATAAACAGATCCACATTGTATCAAACTTCACTTACAGCTGGTACACAAATTTAAAAACACGTTTGAACGTTGCACACGAGACGAGGTTTCGTCTACCTGAGTAAAAATCACGTCTCTCTCCCACAAACACACATGCTTTGTTATCCATAATCGCACAAATGTGTGCTCCACATACACCGAAAGCCAATTAATCTGAACACAGGGGCCTCAATTTGATGTGGCCCAGACTTCACAACCCCCTCCTGGGCTCCACGAGGTGAAGATCCTGGGTGTGAGAGGAGGTAGTTACCAAACAGCACGCAGCACCGTGTGTGTGTTTGTGTGTCTGCGTGCATGGGATATGCACTTTGAAACAAAGTTTCTCTGCACTGTTGCTGAACAATACAACACTAACGCGACGTTTACTTATTTCTTAACTATGCACCTTTTTACAGGTGATTTATAACCATCACGAGCTTCTTCTCCTTGTTTGCTTTTCTTTGTTGTATTTTTAATGCAACCTGCACAAATATTTTTAGACAGCTTTTTTTTTTGTTTGATCGTGAATCATCATGACTTTACTTATGTGTTGCAGGGTAATCTAAATAGAAAAGCACGTCTGAACACACCGAACCAGAGACTAAAAGGAACACTGTGCTGAATAACTACACCTGGAATAAGAGGCCTCTCACAGTAGCCAACATAAATAAACCATCCCTCTCAATCCAGACATGTGCCGCCTCTCTGTGAATTTGACAGCTCTCAGTTTTATATGGGCCACAGTGGCCCTGGAGGATTTTACAGCAGTGTACATAAAATAAAAGAGCATTTAGATTTCCTTTGTTGTGGTGCAGAGGAGGGACAGAGCAGAGGCAGCTACAGGTCCCTTTCCGCCCTCACTGCCCTCTGAAAACACACACACACAGACACACACCGCTGCAGAGATCGGGCTGCACGGAAAAAAACCCAAAAAAACAGGAGGTTTTAAGTCTTTGCGGCAAAGATGTGATGCTGAAAATGAGCCAAGAAACACTAGACTCTTCAAGAGTGGATGCTGTGGATGATCTGAGTGCTTTTTTTGGGGCGTATTAATGGCTGGGAAGTAAAGAATTCAATTTCTCATTTCATGTCTTCATCTTCCTGCAGGTTCGTGACCACTCAGATGAGATGTCAGAGTTCATCCTCATTCCTGCCTCATGCACAAGTTCCCAAAGCTAACCTAGACAGTGAGAAATCTGAGCTACGACAACAATCGCATTCAGGGCTCACATCTATACTGTGTTATCTATTTTTAATTAATTCACAACACTGGGTCCTGAAAACAACTCAGGAAGAATGAAAATACACAACAGAGCATTCCTGGCAAAATGACTCTGTGAATGTGAAGTGATTCTACAGGTCAACAATATGATAGGAGTTTTTAAAAGCAGAAAAGGCTTAACGTAATAAAGGGCTTTCATTACTAAAAGAACACGAGTTGTAAAGCCAGTGGTTTTCTGTATACCTCACGAGTTATAGGATCCACTCACCGTAATAATGTTTGCATTCGCACAGCCGCAGTGTGAATAGGCTGGGATAGAGGCAGATTTCAGGGTGATGCATTTCCAAACAATATCTGAATTGATAGCGCGAGATTCCAAGGACTTAAATGCACTCAAGCCGGATTTCTTTAACAGATAGCAATCAGGAAAGTAGCCCAACCCATCGGTTTCTCCAAGGCTGGAACAATTTAGTGCTTTGAAAATGTATTTAATAAAGTACAACATTAGAAATAAAAAGAAAACATTATCAAGCTCAGACGACAAATTTAATCCAGTGACCGTTTTAAAGGTGTGCGACTGCAGTGATACGTCTGTGGCCCCGCTCAGCTCAGGCCAGTGGTCTCCACACTGTAGTGTTTAAGAGTGGAGCTGACAAAAAACCCATAAGCCCCTGCTTTAGATCCACTGTAGAGCCACTGTCTGCAAGCGTCTGCTGTTTAGGACCACTCTCTCGCTCCTTCTCCACTGAACCTCACTCACCCCGTCTTAGACTTTTGACACTCCCGTCTTTGCTCGCGCTAACGCAAACACACCCAGGTGCGTGCACGCTCACACATTTACAGGCGCACGGAGTCGTACAGATGCACGCATTGGTCAGATCACAGAAAGAAAGAGAGAGCGAGAGAAAGGCAGAGAACTGTGGGTAACAGACTTAGCTAAAGTGGCTTATGGGGCCCAGGCAAACCACACTGGGCAAATCCAATTCAACAACTCCCCCCGTCCATAGGGAACAAGACACAGGAAGAGAGGGATAGACGGGGAGAGGGGGAAAAAAAAAAAGGGAACTAGAGGAAGACGGGAGAGTTTGCATTTTACAGAAAAGGCTTTTGTGTCAAGTCAACACTTCACAGAAATGAGAAAGACAATGAGGAACAGAGGATTCTGAGTTTCTTTCTCTCCAGAGATTAAAGATGAAAGATGGAGAAAAGCGGAGAAATAACAGGGGAAAGGAGGGATGAGTGCTGCCCTTTGCTCTCCTACCTACTTTACTTCCCTCGTGTGTATCGGCTGCTTATCACACCAACATGTTTAAATAAAAAAATAAAAGCAGCCAGTACAAGAACTCTGACCCTTTCATTTTCTCCCATGTGGAAAATACACCGTGCAGACCGAGTTGCTGAGGAGCTGCTGGCTCACTCCTACCCTCGTTATTCTTTCTTTCACCTATTCACTTCTAATTTACTTTCTCGTTTAATAATCCGCATTCAGTCACGGCCATTTAATTATCCCTTTGACACCACAGCGTCGTTGCTACAAAATCATTCTGGCTTATTTCTCTCCGAGCATTAAACTCTTTTTTCCACTCTCACTCATTCATTCTTTTATTGCTTTTATTCATTCAGTTCAATGACTCTTTCACCTGTTAATTCACTGATACTTTAACCCTCGCATCTACTTATTATTCATTTATGCACCCACTCATTCTGTTATTCATTCAATCATTCATTTGGCCCCTCGCTCCCAGTGTGCACTTCTCCTCCCTACTCCCCCATCAGGTCTTTTACTTTAATTTCTTAAAGGATCAACTAAAAAAAAAAAAAAGAAGAAGAAGAAGAAAAAAAAAAAGGACCCCTCCCCCGAAACAGAAGCTTGCTGGTTATATGTTGCCTGTCAAAGCCGCCAGAAGCAGTTGAGGTTTCATTAAAAACCACAACCGTTTCTCTCCTCCTGACACCTACTTAAGGTGATAGCCTGAATTATCCCTGCACGGCTCGGCACGGATCAGCATACACACCTAACCCCATCTGTCTTTTTAAATTTCCGGCTGGATGGACGGGAGGTGGGACAGAGGAGCCACCGGCACTGTCACCCTCCAGGATTCCTGCTCAAACACACACCTCAGTGCACACACACACACACACACTCGTGTTTCTGTGACCAACGCGTCACAAAGTTTTACCCAGGAGGTGGCGAAACACAGGAAAGGGAGAACTTTGAACAACTAATCTAAAAACCAAACGTAACGACACAAAATTATGATGTTCAGCTGATTTGTTAACACTATAATTTTACATATAGATTCATAATGCACAGCACATCACATATTTTTATATTCAAACAAAGAAAGCTAATCCAGAGAAGTGCATTGCCAATACTGATCACTTAGTGATCCTGATTTATTAAAGCAGAGCATTAAAGGTCATCATAGAAACTAAGTATTGACTGACAATCCCACCGATAATGTGCTTTTTATCCCAAAGGAAAAAAGAAAAAAAAAACACCAAAAGAAAAGGAGTTCTTAATTAAATTACTCTGATTTTTTTTTTTTTTAAATATATGGATTTCAATTTCATTCTCTTGAAAATGCCACGATTTCCCCTCTCACATCATCACCTGTGTTGGCAAACTTTCTCCCTCAGCCAACTTAACTGTAGTCCTGTTTTCCCAGTGTGGCCTCCTGTCAGGGATCAATACAATCTGATCGATAGATGACCATGAATATTCCCCCCAAACCTAGGCAAGTTAGACCGAAGGAGAGGAGCAGAGAGGAGACAGATGGGATGGAGGCTGAGATGGATGGATTGCCATGGATGAAAGGGGAAAAGATAAGGAGAGCGTGTGGCGCCTCAGAGAGACTGTGATGGATGCTAATGACCCATATATTCATGCATCCAATTTGGGGTGTGTTTTTACATTTTTGGATTTACGTGCAAGTAAGTATTGCGAGTTAGAATGATTGTTTTCCCTCTTTTTGTGAGGATATAATGACATATAATAAAAATACACATTTTTAGGATATTTAGTACACAAATATTCCTTGACAAAAATTTCAAAGAAATCCCAAATGTCTTGTGATCTTTTATACCGAGAGTCTGATCGGCTTTTTCTTTTTTAAACTAATAAATGATATTTTTTGTTTCTTAAAGAAATTAAATTTTCTCTACACTGGTTATGGTGTGCATTTTGCATCTTTCACATATGGAAAATGAAGTTTGTCAGTTGTGTGTTGCATTATCGGTTTACACACGAGCAATTTATTTAAGTTTATTTTGGGTGTTTTGGAGATCTGACGTGAAAGGAGAACGCGAAAAATAAAATAATGTGTAAAGACTTTTTAAAAATCTAAATTTAACAGGCTACAAATAAAAATAATAAAAAACAAACTATGATCAACTGTGATTCTTTGCGTAGGTACACAGTAGTGGGAATGCGACCGGGGAGAGGCGTCTTACCGGGACTGGACCGCGGAGCCAGCGAGGACTTGAGTCTCCAGGCGCTGAAGTCGGACGCTGTTCTCTGAAAGACGAAGGGGACCGGCAGGGGGACAAACATGGTCCTCTGTCGACCTGGGGGTCGTTGTTTTTTATTTTAGTCTCACTTTTTTTTCTCCTATTCGTGGTCCAGTCGTCGTTCTTTGGCTTTTCTTCGTACGCTCTCCAGGTTTGTGGACAGCCGTTTATAAGGATGCTGGAAGGGGTTATAAGAAAAGGGGATGAAGGATTTGGCTTTTATCTTTTTCTTCTGTGAATCGATTCTGTGTCTCTCTGGATTCACATTTCTCTACCACTGGATTTTGTACAGGTCTGATAACCAGATGGATACTCTGTTTCTCTGACTTGAGTCTTCTTGAGCTGATCTAGACCGGCACACACACGAACACGCAGCGATGTGCTGGGCGCTCAGCAAAGACTGTTTGGCTCTAGGAGAATAAATAAAGCTACCAGCGGTTATCCATACAGGCTAATACAAGCTGAGGGTGACTGGCCATTTGGTGATATCTGCTATCATTGCACCCATGTGAATCCGGTGCAATCGGTGCTCGTCACTCAGCTACTCTCTACTGGATGCAACACAGGCACAATTAGACTCAATTTATTGTGTCCACACAGCTGTGCGTAAAGCTCGCAGTGGTTTTCAGACCCAGTCTTCACCTCTCGGCAGGGTTTGCTTTGGTTTGGGTTGGGGAAAGATGGATTTCTCCTCCTGCGCTCTCATTAAAAGTCCTAAACAAACGCAGTCCACCGGCGAATCCTCGGTAAGGAAAAGGCAGAAAGAAACTGTCCGTGTAAGAGTGGAGTTGCTGCTTTTTGGTTCTCCTAAAGATTTGGTTAATAGCTGGTTGATCTGCTGAAGAATACACGCACGCAAAGCGACACGATAAAAACCGTTATTTGGTAAAAGAGAGAATTAACGAAATAATAAAGTAAGGCTACGCAGGCACCCCCGTCTGACTTTCGCTCCTCCCTCTCCTTCCCTCGCTGTTTCTCTCTCTCCTCTTTCTCTACCGGGGGTCACTAATTAAAGCAAAATCTATAGATAAATAAATGAATGAATCCATATTAATAAATAACTCAGTCCGCCGGCTTCCTCAACTGATGCGCAAGCGAAAGCGAGAAAAAGACGCAGAGAAAGCGGTGCCCCCCTCCTTTTACGGTGCACTGTCTATTCTTTGGCTCTGCTCCGCCATCCGCCGGTGTGTATCTCTCTCTCTCTCTTCAGTCTTCCGCTGTGTGTATAGTCCGTGTGTGTGTGTGCGCGCGTATCAGCGTCCCTTCAGTTTATTTTGGGAACCCCGGTGGTTTCGGTCCGACACCGCGCAGCCTGAACGCACTCTGGCACGGCGAAGCGCTCTGCCCGGGAGACTGAGATACCCAGCCCCCCTTCATCTGTGTGTGTGTGTGTTTTTTTTTTTACCCCTCTTCCCTCCCCTCTCTACCTCGACCCCCCTTATCCCGACACACACAGCACAAATATACACACACATACATATACATATACACAAAGAGAAACACACAGTCCCGCCTCTGCCCCTTCCAGGCAAACATTTCTTTTTAGCGCACACTTGCAGATTTATTGGCACTTCTTGTATCTGATCTGCAAGTAACTCGATGGTGATCAATATTACAAATACTACAAATACGCGTGGCTGTCTGAAAGATGTTTACAAGGTTTATGTAAAAACCAGCTTCTCATGTGAGCCCTGCTTTACTACTTTTAAGCCTCCCTTCACGAACGCGCACGTTTTTCTTTTAGCGCCATAATCCGGTACAAGGAAAACTCTGAACGGCCAATTGATCTTCTGATTACTTCATTATAATGAAGCCAATAATCACATCATCGCCGGCCTCCAGGAAATCGATCGGCTCTTCACAATGTGCGGACATGAAATCAAAGAGGGAAGCTTTGATGTATATTTCAGCAGGTGGATCTCTCTCCCTCTCGCTTATATAGATTTAAGCGGGTCTGGCCTACGCAAGGTCACTCGCACTACTCAACTAATGTTTTTTTTTTTCCTTTCTTTTTTCTAGAGGTGGATAATCAAAGCCTGTACAGCCACGGGTCTTAAATTAGTAATTATTTTGGGCTCGGAAAGGATGCGTGCCTGTATGCGTAAAATGTCAGTTGAGTTGGATCTAAATTGCATGTTTTTCCTATTAAGGGTTGGCCAGAATGTTTTGTAGTTGCAGCTTTCCTGAATGTGTGTGTGTCCGAAGAACGGTGCCTCCCGGCCATCACCTCTCTCTTCACTCTGCAGCAGCCGGCTGTCAAGACTCACTGCCCCAATCTGCGCTGCGCATTTACACTCAAGATTATTGCCAACATAGATTTTTTTAAATAGAAAAATCTATACGCTAAATATCGCAGTCAATAAAAGAAAATCGACCGCACCACACCTCTCTCCCTCCCTCTGCATACACTCCGAGGTGAGACTGAGCTGTTAATAAGTTATCGATCAATTATGGCCCCTCATATTTAGAAAGGCCCCAGGGCTCTTTGCCAATGCTAATGTCCATGCATGCAGGGAGAGGAAGAAACCGTCAAATAGCCCATAAACTGCCTCCTACACGGATAAAACATCATCGGGAATCTTCTGTCCTCACTTTACAGCAGCAGCAGCACTTATTCTGCCCCTGCCAGTGCTCTGTGTACTACTGCAGCCTGTGTCTTCACTTACTGAAATACTACCAATGCATACGCTGATATTTATACACCAACACCATTCTACTTTCCCTGCTACAAATATAACCACAATTAAACGAATGATGCAAAACCTTATATTTCTATCTACACTTGAACTGTCAGTATTATGACCTCTACTGCTCCACAAGGGTCCGATGGCCTTCTTTGTCCTTCACTCAGCCACTGAAATATTCTTAATTACAGGGCAGATGCCTTACTGGCTACCCTGCTGAAAAGGTGTGGCAGTTATAGTCCTTAATTTTCCCTCCATCCACCCCCTGAAGCTGGTACTTAATTTGGAAAAAAAAAAAAGTTTCGCTGTCTGCCTGGAATCAGCTTCAAAACCATCTCTCAGAGCAGCTGAATGCATTTAAGCTCAGTTTAAGTGACTTTAAGTAACTTCAGAT
Source organism: Hemichromis elongatus (assembly GCA_015108515.1). Lineage (NCBI taxonomy): Eukaryota > Metazoa > Chordata > Actinopteri > Cichliformes > Cichlidae > Hemichromis > Hemichromis elongatus. The sequence goes on from VUQR01005815.1 coordinate 38,679, forward strand.
CGCAAATGAACGTCATTGCTCATTTTTTAGCCAAAGAAAATGACTTCCTCTAATGTAATTTTTTTTTTGTACTTCACTCATATTTACATATTTATATTTTCCTTGTAAAATAAAAGTTAAATAAAAAAAAATCCTTTGGGTAAGGATGCTCACGTTGCCAGTGTGACTTCACTTCAGTTCTTTCATTTCAGCTGAAATGTAAACACTGCAAGCTCGTATTGTTTACTTTTGTTATGCTGACACTTAAGACACTTGAGCTCTTTTTGTATTTTAGATTTTGACTCACAATTTTAGCCTCTCGCCTATTAGACACATCCCACCACCTCAACTCCTTTTGGGAAGTGACTACAGCATCATCCCTTTCAGGATTTTCATTATTATCATTACTGCTCTTTAGATGCTGGAGTAGTAACACTGTAGCCTCTACCATAACTTACTACTCCTCTAGAAAAACTACAAAGTTATGACTACAACCAACTCCCTATAATATCAGTATTTTAATGTTATTAAAGCAGCTATGTCCTCTATAGCCCCAAAAGTCCTTAATATACTCTCTCTGTGATTTAGGCCATTTCCATTACAAGCTGCTGCTTTTGATGTCATCTATGCATAGACACACGTCATATCACAAAGGAGGGGCCCCTCCTCAGAAAAAAGCCCACTCCCCATTGACAGATGACATCCGCGTGCCCAATGAGAGAGAGAGAGAAAGAGAGAGAGAGGAAAAAGAAAAGAAGCAGAGCAGCAGCAGGAGGAGGAGGGGGGAGAAGAGAAGCCATATAAAGAAGCGACCGGTTGTCCCTCAAGAGCCCCCCTCTCCAGATGAGGGCGAGCGCAGAGGAGCCCCGATCCAAACTCCTTCCAGACAAAAGCAATTATTTCTTGTAGAATATAGTGTGTTTTGTGCGTCCATCGCAGGAGGGGAGGGAGGTGCGAGTGGATTTGAAGGAGAGGTGAAGAATATGGCGCATGCCGGGCCTCATCAATAGCAATATGTTCTTTTCCCCCTTCTGCAATATCTGTCCTTTTATAACTACTCACAAACCTGCTGTGGTGGTTGCTTTGTGTGACATCGTGAGCTCACGGGCCATATCAGACCTCTGATCAGTTACAGACACACAAATACACACAAACGCAAAGAGACAGTCATGAAAAGTAAACCTAAAACAGATGCTCCCTTTCAGATAAACCTGTTGTTCCTAAATCCAGATCTGTGGTGTATTACTGATATTCATGACGGATTCCTAAGAAGTTACTTTATTGATAGTTTAACGTGATACGTCGTCGTCTTATACGCCTCAACATCACAAACCGAAACCGTTTCAGGTTTTAAATGTTTAAAATACATCATAAATGTATCCATCACATTTCTATTTATTTTATTCCACATCAGCGAAATTTACATATCTCAAGACAAACCAAATAATCTGATGTGAAAATACACTTCCCACTACAAGAAGCGTGTTGCAGGACGGATCTTATTGCTCTTTATCTGTCTGCTCTGTGAGGGAGAGCGAGTTCATTGTTAAATGGCAGTGTCATGTTGACAAACGAGTTGGTTGAATTAAATTCTCCCTCATCAATAACAAGGGGGGGCCCAATCAATACCAGCGTACAATTATATCACCACCAACCCCTACGCTACTGCTGTAACCACACACACACACACACAGACACACACAGATAGAAGGAGAAGAATCATTACCAGGCAGTTACACAGACCTTTATAAACTATAAAATATTCAGACTCACACTGAAGAGAAGAGAATGATTACTGGGGTTACTGAGATTATTATAAATGCACACATACACACACACACACACAATCATTCAAGTCACACTCACCCTTATAAACCTGCGTAGCCCTTCTCTGTTCACCTACATTATTTTTAGCTTTCGGCATTTTATCCATATTCAGCATCTCTCTCTCTTAATGTCTCTGTCATTCTCCGTCTATGTCTCTCTCCTTGTTCTCTCGTAGCCTGACTAAGTAATCAATGCTGACAGGTTGTCAATAGGCCAGTCCGGGCCCTGCCAATACCTCTCCTACATATCCATTATTCCTCTTAGGCTGCGGAGGACAAACAGAAAAAAAGTACAACACAAAGCTGTCGATACGCCACCTTGATACGATCGTTGAGGCAGATCAATGCTCTTGCTTACAGCTCATCAGCTCGTCTCGACCTCGAGCGCACTGGAAATCACAGTTAGCGTGAAAATCAGTTTGTGAATACACATTTTCTCTCCCTCAAAACGTTTTCTGTGGTCTTATCTCTGTAGGCTGGGGATGTTTTTTTTTTTCCCCATGTATATTCTCCTTTATTTCACGCATAATTTCATTTTGACTTTGAGGATATTTTCCCTCCTGTGAATCTGCTGGTGTTCATATTTCACACATGTTCTGCATCGTGTTTCATCCCAAACTGGTTGTAATGGATTTAAGATGTAAACCCAAGACCGGACTGAAGTAAAAGGACGGAGCGAGGGGGTGGGGAAGGGGCTGCAGTATCGACTTTGTGCTGTCATTCTTTATCAGGTTCCCAGACGATCCTGTATTCCACACACACACACACACAAACACGCACACACACATTTTCTAATGCGCTGTTGTACACATGGAACAAACATATCCATATGCAAACTCACCATTACATGCAACAAAGCACGCACACAACAAATCCAAACAAACACGTACATGAAAACACTGTAACATGCACAAAACACACACACACACACACACACACACACACACACACACACACCTCTGGTTCTTGTGCTCAAACAGCTTAGCTTAGCACAAATGCAGCATCAAGGCTTGAGGTAATGCCAATGACATGGATGGAGCTTTTGGGCCCTTGCAGCCTGCAGTGTGTGTGTGTGTGTATGGTGTTTATGGGTGTGTACGTGTGCCTGTTGGAGA
>VUQR01005816.1:2243-23295 GCA_015108515.1 Hemichromis elongatus
CTCTCTCTCTCTCTCTCTCTCTCTCTCTCTCTCTCTCTCTCTTTTTTTATATATATATATATATATATATATATATATATATATATATATATATATATAGATATATAGATATATAGATATATATATATGAAAAGAGGAAGGGAAGGTGTGAGCATACATATGTGTGAGTATGTGTGTGGATGAGACCCCCTGCAGCTCCTGGGTGTTGAGCGAGGGAGATTAGTGCCCATTTAAAGCATCACTTAAATCCATGTACAGTGAGGCCTTCTGCCTGTGAACGAATAAGCAGGCTGATATCACACAAGTAGAGCGGACACTTTCAACACTGTGTGTAAACGGTGAAGAATCAGATTAGATGCCTGAAAGCGTCTCTTTATAACAGACAAATATCTGCACGTCTTGACCGTCCAAATCACGTAAGTCTGGAATGTCAAGGATCTGAAGACTTATTTGTGATCTGGAAAGAAATTTGAAAATAAACTCTTTAAGGTTAATTACTTTGGCACTGAACCACATCTGTGGTCGGAGTGCCATTGTTAGCACTAGATAATGTAGCTGTAATTAGGGGTTTCAGTGTATGTACGAATACGTCTTCAACAGAAACACTTTAAGCTGGATTATGCCTGAGGCAATGGCCACAATAACAGGTTAACATTTTAAAATGCGTAACTTTTTCTGTGCCTTTACTCAGTGTTCACAGTACCCCTGGCTTATGGAGCAGTGTAGAAAATTCAAGCACTTCGTTTTAGTGTGGACTGAGGAAAACAGAGACTTTTCAATCCAGGTCCCTAAGTCTCCATCCCATGTCTACTTTGCTGTTGTACATTCTGTATTTGATCATGCTGCTGCTACCTGCATGTAAGGGAAACCTGCACAGTTCATGTGAATCGTCATGTGATATATTGTCTCAATCAGGATCATCTTCTTGCTGAAATACAGTTAGAGCCTATATTTCTGTAAAAATTACCTTATTGACTGCTAAGGTGTCAATTCACTGACAACACTACTCACTTCAGTGTAGCATATAATAATGCAGTGAACTGAGAACAGTTCAAATGAACTGTAGTACATTTGGATGATAACAGAAGAGTTAAATGACCTGTCTAAATGTTTATCATGTAAAGGTCACTTGACATGATAAACAGGTCAGTGTTCCTTGTGACTTAATTCTGACATTCAGATAGCAGTAACAAGAAAAGAGAAATGTTACTTGATCTGATGCAGTAATCTCAAACAAGGCTTGACCCATGTTTACCCATGTCCACTAGAGCAACGTGTTATCTGCACTAGCTGGTTTGACAGCAGTATTGAAAGGATGTTGCTGTTTGTGGCTTTACTGTGAGGATGAATGTTTAGGTAGAAAAAAAATGAGTGGGTTAGTAAAAGGTCATGGTTTGTGTTCAGAATGACTGTTTAGCACTTTTGCATCACAGCAAGAAAGTTTGGTCTTCAACCTATCTGTGTCCTTTCTATCTGAGACTTCATGGGTTATCTCTAGATGCTCTCTATCTGCCCACAGCCCAAAAAGATGCTCTATAAGTTAATTGCTGATTTTAAAGTCAGTTGTACAGGTGAGTCTGAGTGTGAATAGTTGTTAGAGTCTCTTTGTAAGACCTTTGATGGACTGGAGACCCTAGCAGGAAAAAAGCAAGGACTGTGATTATGTCTAGTCCATGATCTGGAGGTCCCTAGGTTTGCCATAAAACTAGCTGAAAAAATGATTCCAATGGATAGATTGGTGGATTTTCAATGCCCTGTTTATAGTAGTAATTACGAGGTTAAAATTCAAGAACCATGATGTCAACGGCTGGCTGTTGAAAATTGGGTCCAAAATTTGAACGTTACTTTAATCATTCATCCATCCCTCCCTGTATATGCTCTTTTATTCTTGTTTGACATTTGCTTCTATAGGATAGCAAGCATAATTCTTGCAACCTGCAGCATGCTTTCTCATTTAAAAAGGACTTATTTTGTTTCAGGATGTTTCCTTATTTTTTTATTTCCTATTTTTTTGCTTGAAGTATCAGGTTTTCCCACACATAGACTTTACATAGACATCTGCAGGCTGTACAGATATTTTAATGTCTCATGACTCGTTTTAGCATTTGTGTGATTCTTTTTATGTGTCTGAAAGTACGATATACTTCATTATTGTGCAAGTGGACAATCATCTCGCTCTTATTCCAAAGGTTCAGTTGTTACTAACCACCTAGCCCCATCTTTCCTGTCTCATGCTCAGCTGGTTTACTGACCGCATTGCTGTTTTGGCAAAATTATTCAGCTGCTTTGCTCTCGTCCTGCACATCATCTTGGATGGCAGCTGCCCATAATAGTGTGGAAGGATTTGGAGCTCCACTGTAAGTTGGAGAGCCACTTTTACTGAAACCTGCAGTATTTGGAGACTGCTCCATGTGCCACTACATTCCTACCAACTACCAACTACAGTTGGAGCCTATCCATGAAGTGAAAGACACACTGGAGAGGCAGCTGATTAAAATGCTCAACATGTCAAGTTAAATATTTGCATTAATAAATGGTATTCTTTAGCATACCTGTGCCTACTTTTGAGCACACCCAACCCTGAAACCCACTGCTGCTGTCTCAAATAGAATGCAAATCTTTAGAGCACACCGACTATACCAACATTGACATAAACGATTTGATATCTCACACGTCTTGCTGTTTTCCTTGGTAACTGCATCAAGCCGCTGCTGCCAATCTGAGTCCATCAGTAGCTCAACCCCCACCCCAAGACATGGTCCAAGGGCTTACGATAAGGATCCGTACAGGTGGAGGGGACTCAATTAAAAAGCCAATCACCAACGGAGGGACTCTATCTGTCCATCAACACCCCTCTGCCCAGGATATTTAATTGCTCTGCAGGATTCCCCCCTTTAAAGGCAACCTCTGTCAGCCGCGTATCAGGACGCACAAATTGGCTGCTTGTTGACAGATCAAATCTTTCAGGGAGATGTGCGTTGCTCTGGTTTGTTCATGCTAACAACACATAGGCTGAAATTTGTACTCAAGAAGATGAAATTCCCTGCATTAGGTCTAATAAGCTGGGTTAACTGCTGCCATATTGACTGACTGCTTATTGATCCAAGTGGGTGTTATGGAGTGTATCAGCACTGATTGCAGATAGACTGCAGAGCACTATATGGCTGGATTATATGGGTCTCTACTGTAATCCAAGGGCAGGGTGAGAGGAAAATTAGAGAGGTTAGGGTATGGACCCATTATATAACACACAGATCCAGTTTCCGAAGATTTCTTCTCATCTCTCGAGATCTCAATCCAGGATATGTTGGCACATTCTTACATCAAACTATCATGTGAGCCAAAAAAAGAAAATGCAAAAGCTGACTCAATTAAAGGAGAGAGAAAGGAATCATTCTGTCGCTTTGTTGCTCATCCAGCGGTAGTTGTCGTGAACATACTGCGAGTGAAATTACAAAAAGAAATATTTGTAGGTGATGTTTGTGAGCTGATGTCCCTGTACTGGTATTTCATAATGCTAGAAATGACAAAATGTTCTTTCCCTTTGCACATTCTCTTGTGGATTCAACCTTCGACCCGAGTGTCCAGCCCCCGTTTGTTTACCAAATTAAGTTAAGGGTGTACACAGAGTGCAAGAGCATGTGTGGTTAGTGAGCAAAAAAGGGGGGAGAAAGAGAGAGATGGAGAAAGGGAGAGAGAAAGTACGGAAAGTATTGTGCAACAGCCAGGGACTCTGAGGTTGATAGTATAAATAGTGAAAAAAAAAATCAGAAGGATCTACGATCTAACATGAAAGATCCCAGCTTTTCCAACATAATTTTAAGCATTGTTAACCTCATCCCTGGTTGTATACTTATAAGGAGTCTCCTATTGTTAAAGCTATCGTGGGGACACAGTTTTTATTTTGATAGAGCAAAAAACGCATCAAGACAGGCAGATTTTTTAAAATGATGTCTGACCGGTGTATTGATCCAAGATTTTTTTTTTTTTCCTTTTGAGTAATGACACAATCGCTAGAGCAGCACACTCACTGCTTACTGGAAGTGACTCATGTTGCAGAGCTTGCCCCCAGACTCTGATTTGAGGTTGCTCGACATGTTTCCATGGCTAGGATAGAAAGGTATGTCAGTGGCAGGCTTGTCTATATGCAATGACGTTTCCTCTTTCAAACTAGCGTGCGATTCATTTTAGCCAAATATGGCTGGTTAAAGGAGGGAAGAAGAAAAAGAAGGAAGCCAAGAAAGAAGGATGGGAGAGTATTCAAAGTCAGCATTTTCAGTCTGTTTTGGATCATTTCTGAGACTTTCCCCCCTTCGCAGAATCTTTTGGGAGTTGCTTCTCTCTATCCTCCATGCAGATGGTTTCAGCAGACCTGTGTAAGGATGCTGCGTGGATCACTGTGAACTTTGTTTCCAGTTGTACGGTGGGTCAACTGTTAGGAAAGGAAATTATGTAAACAGCATGTGGAATCCATTTGGAGGGCTGTGGCATTTCCACACAGCTGAATTTAGGCTCCTACTACAGGCCATAGCTCTGCTCAATTAGCTGCTTCAGCCAGGTATCAACATGGCACAGCGTCGGCTTAAAAAAAGAGGAGCAGTAATCGAAGTGAAGGCGTGAGTAGATGAGTAATAGAGGTAAACACAGCTGCTGGCTTTTATTGAGTGGTATTGGAGAGCTGGAATGGGTCAAACCAAGGGGAAAAACTCGGTGAGCGAAAATAGCTGCGCACATTTGATGTAATAAGTGTCAGTGTGTTGGAATGTTTTGCTTGGTCCGTTATTGTCAATTTCCATGTGCTGTGCATCGGGGTGGATTTGGTTGTGTCAGCACAAAGTAGGGTTAGATAAACAAGACACTTTGTGATGCTGCATCAGGAGGACTCTGCAAAGGCTATTTAAAAAAAAAAAGCCATGAGAAAATTGCCTGTGCACTCGCATATATGGCTGCATGCAGGCCACTGTTTGTATGTAAGAGATGGCGAGTGAGAAAGAAGGGCAAAGGAAGACAAGTGAAAAAAAATAAGAGTGCGTGTTTCAGTGTTTGAGATGATATTATTTCTACATGAGTTGTTTACAGTAGATACAGTAGTAGATGAGTCACTGTATTGGTGCCTTGGCATGCTTGCATTATACAGTTATTGTAAAACATCTAGGTCGATCTTTGAGAGTGCACGTGCTGTGATGCATTCAGGAGACAAGCCATTGTGAAGCAGTATGTACACAGTGCATATGTTGGGGGAAGGGGAATCACATTCAGACATACATGTTGGAACACAAGTACGCACACATGTACTAGCAGAGCCTAGGGGATAAGAGACAGTGGCCTACACAAAGAGTTCGCCATTAGGGTCGGAGTGTGCTGGCATCCCTTCGGGCAGGTGTGAGGGGGTGGGGGTGGTTGACATGTGGGTGGTTAGTGGTGGTAGAGTTGATGGAAGGGATTTTTTTTTGTTGTTGTTACTTTTTTGTGAGGGTACTGAAGTAATCCATTACCCCTGTTGGTGTGGGAAATTAGAGCAGTTTTTTTTTTTAACATGTTGAAAGCAGCTATAACTTCTTCATGAGCGCTGAGAAATGGCAAAATACCACAAGGTTCACTTGCTTAACACCTTTGCAACACTGTGAGAACGCTTTATATTTCCCTTCTATGGCGGGCCTCCCACTGTAAAGCGTCAATAAAAATATATTCACCGGTTTTTCATTTTTTATTCATGGTGAATGCCATGCAGAAATGTGCCCACGATGCTGTTCGGTCTGTTTGAGATGATTCGTAAGTACCGCAGTGTGGTCACCTCAACCAAGGACCTGTGAACTGAAAGTAAATAAGAGACTGGTAGAGAGGCACCGAGTGCATCTTGTATTGATCCACTGCAGTTAACCAGCCTCACAGTATCTCACTCTCGTGCACAGGTTAGCTGTATGGTGGTGTAAACATACACAGAATATTAGAGTGTCTTCCTGAAAGGCTAAGCCAAGTGCTCCACACGTTTACCCTGGTTTGCTTGGCTCCACCTCCCCCTCCTTTGGTACAAGTGAGGTTTTTGTGTCAGAGGCTATTTTAGATGCACAGCCACTGACCGTGCTGCATTTACTGAGGTGAGCGAATGAGTGTGTGTGTGTGTGTGGTGTTTCTGAGAGGTCAGCGGATTATGCTGAAGCAAGAAGACCTCATAGTAAACTATCTCTTTAGGAGCTGTTTTGTGGTGTCTATTTGTGGTTTCCTCAGCACCGAACTCGATCCAGCTTTCATACTGAACATTTAACTTATTCTTTCTCACGATTTCATCAAAATGACCTTCAATTGGACATAAATAGTCTAGAATGGTGTCACAAATTGCTTTGACTTGGGAGTCGGAGCTCGCTTGAGTAATGCCACCTCACTTTAGCGCTGTCACGGTCACAGCTTGTTTAGCTGTTTCTCTGCTGCATTTGAGGCACATGATGCAAGAGGATGTCAGACTCTTCTGTTTACCTCTCTCTGGAGCAATGTGGAGGAGTGTGTGTATTTGTGCACAGCTTGTGTGTGTATACTGTAGGTGTGTGTGGGTGGCTGTTTGTGTTGAATGGGCATCCATATTCTTCTTTCATGGGCAGAGCTGCAGAGTTTGTGTGCGTGCGTGTCTGCCTCTGAATCTAAGATAAATGTGGTTCACGGTGGGTGCAGGCAGAGGTCACGAGGTTTGTGAGTGTCTGCGAGCCAGATTGTAGATCAGAAAAGGGGCTCAGGAAGTCAGCTTTATAAGAAGTGCATTTGAGACACAGACAGAGACACAGACAAACCAGACAGCGACCGACTCTTCTTTTCGCTTTGAGTGTTTCCTCTCAGAATAAACAGCTTCTTCATTTCCCACAGTTTCACAAGACCTAGAAGGGACGGAGGTGGTAATCGTGGAGGTGGGGATCTTTTACAATGAAAAAAAGTCACCAAAAAAAACAACACAAAAGATTTCCCTTTTGTCCTCTTGTAACCATATTTTGACCATTTGACTCATTTAACAAATGACACTAGGGAAATATCTGGCTAAAGTGTTATTACTTGTGCAGCTTGCTTTGGTGTGTCAACTCTTTGTTTTAATTTGACAAGTTTCGCTTGATTAAATAAAGCATGTGTCAGTGCTGGTATGTGACATCTTCTCGTTACCTTAAGGAAATTTGATTGCGAACCACAGATTTGTTATCGTAACCACGCTCTCAACTGACTTGTTGTTTGTCGTGATCATTACAAATGATTCTGCCTGTATGTGTGTGTGTGCTGGTGAAGGCAGTGTACTTGAGCTGCATCCGGCGACCTCATCCCCCTCATCATGACAGGATTACTGACACAGGATCCCCCTGCCCCTGGCAGAAATAGCAAACACCCAAGGGCAATTCACCAGAATATGGGAACTTCCATGGGCCTTACTAGTGTGTGACTCTGTGTGCGCGTGTGTGTTGTTTGTGTATTTACATGGGCATCCACTCTATAAATGGAGCCGGTTTCCTCTCAGGTGCTGAGCCGCCTGGCTCAGGGAGGAAAACCACGAGTTCACTGCTCTGTGGCTGTCTCACAGTCGGCAGTGTTTCCATCATTTCAGAGGTGATTGCACTGATTTCCAATATTTTCATTTAAAGTCTTGAAATAATTTATATTACGGGTACTGGCTTTTTGACTCCAAAAGGTGAGTACCAACATCGTGACTGTGTAATCACAATGTTAATTTGTTGCTCTTTAACTTTACACCACACAAAGTCGCCAAAGCTCGTTTTTTTTTTGTTTTTTTTTAATTTAATTTGGAACACGTCGACTGTTCTGGGGAGCTTTTCCTGAAGCTGGGTATAACCATTCTGACACCTGGATCAATGAAATCAATACTCATCCTTTGCTAGGCGCATTAAACCTGTTCACATGCTTTGGGTGTCTATCTCTGGATCTGTCTCAGGGTACTCTGTATTTGATTTTCCATACATCCGTCCATCCAACCATCCAAAATCCAATTCAGTGTCGCAGTGACCTCTCCGAGCTGCCATAGGGCGAGAGGCAGGGTACACCCTGGACCCAGTTTGTCACATGGCTATATTTGGTATTTGGTTTTATGAAACCTTTATTTTGTACAAATCTTTTTTTTTTTTGACAGGCAGCGTCTTGGTGATATTTTTTTTGCTCTTAATTTCAAGAATAATCATACAAATATTAGCCATTAGGTGACACCTCTGTAATTGCTGTGTTTTGTTGCTGCTGACAGCCTTAATGTGCCCATTTACATTTTATTTCTAAAATCATTATGTGTTCATCCTGTCTCTGAGTTTTTCATTATAATTGATAAGGAGTTGCACATATTGCAAGTTTTGCAATATGTGCCAAAGATAAGTCATCCAACACGTGATGAGTGTGTTCTGTCTATTAATAACTGTGTACATAAAGCAAGCTGTGTTTTTCCTCTGTGGACCTGATTTATTCGGAGAGGAAATGGGCGGGGTGTTTTGAGGTGAAAGGCACCAGTTGAGTGCATCTTTCAGGGCGTTTTAACCCTAAAGGGAACTTTTTTTTCTTCTCTCCTCTCTCTCTCTTCTCTCTGTTTTTAAAAGGGTAGCGTGTATAAGCTGTAGTTTTATTGCCATTGTGCTCGTCTGCAGTCGGAGAAGTCCACGCTTTTATGAGCAAGGAGGTAGTAGCACTCTGCTCTCTTGAGCCCCATTCAAAAATGTCCCAGAAGCATCCAAAAGACTTCACTTGCTGCTCTTGCCAAGGAAAATATGTCTTATGAAATGGAAATTCTGAGACCATTCACAAAGTGCCAGGAATGATAAAAAAAACATGTCCAAAACAGTACGCGTGAACTCTAAGCACACATACGTACCTTGGACAATCAATAAACAACATCAACAGTGGTGGTGTTTCTCTTTTCCTGTGTGGTGAAGGGATTTTATTTAGCTAGGAAGTACCTTAATCTCATTTTCATGAGAGACCTTAAAGGGGAAATCTACTAATTTCAAACGTATCTCAGGTAACTCATCATACTGAAAACAGTTATTTGCCTTATTTGTTTATAGTTGTTATTTGTGGCACTGGAGAGGTTTTTTTTCACATCTATCAACATAATGGGTTTTTCAAACATGATGGAACATTGACGCTGTGAAATCCATTCTTTAAAACGGCTTGCGCTGTGCACCACTGGTTTGTTACTGCGCTGATAGCTTGTTGGCATGCTGACCAAAGCAAAGATGTGGCTCACCCGCAGCACGCTGAGAGTTCAACTAATTTGAACTTTGACCCCTGCGCACTGTGACAAACAACAGCGGACTACCAATCAGGAGCATGAGAACATTTTCCGGTGGCATCAGGGTCATTTTAGTCATCAACCATCAACGGCTATGTTGTAGCAAGCAGGAACGAGTTGACTGCCCCCCACTCCCAACACAAGTCAGTACACCAGGCATCACTATGCCATCACTAGAAAGTACCCTTTTTTTTCGCGGTCTTTTACAGTCGCCAGCAGGCACAGAAGGCAATATGGAGGATAAGCTAATACTGTGTGTCTGAATCCCTTAAACTCCACTTAATTCCCACACAAATTATCATTTGACATCCTGTGGAAAACCCATGTTCCAAGTAGACATGTCAGTTGTATGTTTTAACAGTCATGCAGTTTGTTGTCAGATATGAATATGAGTAAACACAGCTAAGTTTTTTTTTAAATATATATTCCCCAAATAGCTCTTCGAGTTTATTAAAACCACCCTGCTGTCTGACTTATCAGCATCATATCTGGTGTCACTGATGCCTGTGCTGCTGTTCCTCCTTTGAGAATGCTTGGGTTTTCCATCTATGCATATGAAAGAACATGCGATTGAGGTGTGCTCTTCAAGCCTTTTGCTGGGAAGGCCTGAGAGCAGAGCAAGTTTAACTTAGTCATCTGCAAATGGAAATAAGAAGGTCTCTGACTAAAGTGGTCCTGTCTGAATTGCATTATTTATGTGGTGTTTGGCTTTGTAGGGCACCACTGGCCGGATTGGGTTTACGATTCTAATCTATTGAGCCCTTGACCGCATGAAATGCCATAATTTTCCTGGGCGAAGTTGCTCTTCAAGTACTAACTCAGCAAGGAACTATGCACATGGCTCTCAAGACAGGAATTAGTTCAACATGATGAGGTCATGAACAGACGCGGCTTAACATGAAGCAGGCTGAGATTGAAAATCAGCTGTGATTTGGCTGATGCTCCGTCTACTCTGCTAGCAAACAAAATGAGTAGGGTTTACATCCAAGTGTCTGCAAAAGTATCACTCATCCAACGCTCAGTTTTTTTTCCTTATTTCACCCAGTTTATTGAGACATTGTTACAGTAATTCTTTACTGCTTTTCAAAAACCTTTCTGCACTGACTGACTTGAGAGAGAGGAAGTGCTGCAGTGTGCAAGTGAGCTAACAGTCGTAGGTTGGTTATCAGGCCAATGTGTCACATTGGGGTGTCCAGGGGCACAGAAGAGGGAAGTGAGCTGCAGCAAAGAGGCCAGCAACAGACAGCTCGGGCAAAACACAGGAAATGCTTATTCCATATCAACTACAGCTCTGTCCCTTTTATCCATAGCGCTAGTTAAGCACTTGTTTGCGGGTTGCAACATTTTTAAACGCATTTCTTGCTTTGCTTTCTTGCTCTCCCTTTTTTTCTTTCTCTCCTCCCTTTGGTAGAGGACTGGATGGGAGGGGGGTCTGTTGGCATTCTTGCACCGTGTGCTTTGCGCTCGACCGGGCCTTGGCTCATGTCCATATCCCCTCTCTCCCCTCTCTCGCTTCTCTGACTCCCTCCCTTCCTCCTCCCCACTAAACAACCCCCCTCCAACCCCTTCAACTCCCCGTGATTGCTTTCCTAACCACTGCTCTTGCCAGTAACTCTGCGCTCTTCAACGAGCCCCCCCTCCCGCCATCTCTTCCTTAGCTATCACCTTCCTGAATCCATCCTCATGTAACCCTCCCCTCCCCTCCCCCCAATTATTCATTACCCCTTCCCTTCCTCTCACCCTTTTCCATCCCTCTTCCATCCCAACCCGTGGCAGCAGGTCCAGCCTCTGTGACACAGATGCACCCAGTTGCTCTGGGCGTTCGACATGGGAACAAAGCATTGGCGGGGCCCGTCTGTTGCAGTGCGTTTCAGGGTGTGTGGCATTTTTGTGTGTGTGTGTGTGTGTGTGTGTGTGTGTGCGTGTGCGCGCTAGTGTCCACATGAGAGGAAAAAGATGAGGAGGGAAGCAGAGATGGTGCACACAGCCAGATACTAAATCTGGTTTCATTAGCTTGTTTAAGCCCCAACTTGAACAAAAAAATGAAAAATAAATGTTTTTCCTTGCTCTGAGAGTGAACACCCAGAGACAGTATCAAGCACAAAGTCACAGTCTTGTTCACCACCAACCAACATACACTGTTTTTCTTTTTTTTTTTTTTTTAAAATTGTGTATGCATTGAGGAAATGTGCATGTTTAATAAACGAGTGAACGAGGCCAACATTTGGTCTCACAAGGTCTGATTTTATCTAAAGAAGTTTGTCTATTCTAATTTTTAACACTTTTTTTTAAGGCAGCCTGTAAGCTTCTTGCTGTTGCCGCAGTGATTGCACAGTCAATAGCTGTCAACAGGGAACTGGGAGATGGTGAACCTCAGGTCATAGATGTTGATGTGCAGTGGGAGTTTCACTTCATTCACTTAAACGCATTAACAGGCACGCAAATAAATTCAAACAATAAAACAGAGACAGCAGAAAACTCACAAATAGGTATACTTGGAGTATTTCTTCTGCTAGAACTGACATCAATCTTCACCTGCTCCCTCTACCTTCTTTTCTTTTGCCGAGGGATTGTGGTGGGGACAGGAGGGCTTGTAGGAGGGAGAAATAAGATGCCTCAACACTCCACTGCCCTCCTCTCTCCATCCAGCTCCCCCACACACCTGGGATGGCCATTTCATTTCAGAGAGCAGCAAATGGAAAGGTGATCTTAATCTACCCTGTTTCCTTCTAACCCACCCCACCCCTCCCTCTCGCCATCTCCCACACACAGTGCCTCATACCGCTGATGGACAGTGCACTGCTGGTTGCCTAAGCCTGCTGCCAGCAGAGCAAATTTAGTGATACTGGAGAGGCACTGGTTTATCACCACCAACAAATTATTTTCATTTGTTCTTATCTTTCATCTTTTTTTTTCTTTTTTTTTGTTTGATCTTCAAGCGCTAGCTGTTAGAAACAATTTTTTTGTGCAAGCGAAAGCAATTGACATTTGACTTCAGTCAAAGGAGTGCGACACGAACTCCTCAACACCCCTCAGTTATCTCATTACTCAGTGTTAGGGCTCCCTGACTGCCGTTCGCTCTTTGGTCATTATCGTCACAAGCAAAGGAACGCAGAGACCATTGATTTCCTATGAATATCCCTCTGCAGGCCAGTTCATTAGGTACTGCTCACAAACCCACTGGATTAAATGGACTTTAGGTACACAGGGAAAAGGTTGCTACTTTCAGGATCGGTGTGATTGTCTGGCTGGGCCAAAATAAACCGAAAAGTGTCTAATTGTTTCGCTTTTCCATCAGCAATAGTGTGAGCATTTAGCACAGAGAACAAAAATGAATGAAAAAGGAAAAAACAAAACCCCAAACTTTTTGATGTAAGAAAAGAAAACCCTTCGGGAAAATTTGGATTTTATCTTAAGTGTCTCTGTCTGGATAGTTTTTTTCTTTTTTTTTTTGAGGAGAAAGTGCATTTGCAACAACGGTGGTCATCCCGGAGAAAACAAAACCTCACTTTCTGTCTCTCTTAGTGCACTCCTCTCTTCTTTTCCTCCTCAACACATGGCTTGAGGCTGGACCGAGGCTGCAGCTCCACCCGCCCAGTCGTTACCATGGCAACCCTATCTGGGCCTACCAAGACCTGAAGCCGAAGGACATCCTGGACAACAATACAATAGCAGCACAGCCAGGGTACCTGAGGGACTTAGACCTGTGAGGCGAGATCTGGGGGGTTGCAGATTGAGGGAGTAAATCCTCCCTCTTTCTCTGCCTCCCTCACACACTCAACTCACAAACACAGTCAGGATTAGCCTTTCGCTCGAGAATCTGAGAGGTAGAGGAACAATACTTGGCATTAAACAGTTTTGCTGAAACAATTTTTGCATAAGAAATGTTTTCCGATTGCTGTCTTGAGTGGATACTTTGGTGAGTAAAAAAAAAAACAACAAACCTTTAATTCAGCAGGCCAAGGGGATTTTGTGTGATATACAATATGTTTAGTGTGGTTAGATGGCCTGGACATAAGGTAAACAGAGATAATGTGTGTCATTCATCACTGCCTCAGCCTTTATTCCTCAGAATTAGAATGGTCATGATTGCCGTGGTGCTGCTAACTATGAGGGCTGGGCCACAAACCCCGCTGCTGGTGCCAGCAGTGGAGAGTAATAGAGATGTTTAGGGTCTATTTGCCTTGCTTGCATTCCTCCATGTACTGCTGCTAAAATAATAAGAGGGAGGGTTACCTCAGGTCGAGCCCAAACTGAGGGATACGGAACATGCATTGTTGTCATTGGCTCCATCTGAGTATCCCTCTTAAAGCCACAGTGCGGAGCTGAGGAGACGGGCACTGCTGCCCATTTTACAGGCGCACTGTGATCAGAGGCAGAGGGATGCGTGGATCTTAAGAAATACTACAAATAGTAATGAATTAATGAATATTACATTACACCTTTAGAAGTCCCACAACTTCAAACGGCGCTCATTGTTTTCTCTGTATAAGTGGCTAAAGAGCAAAACTCTGACGACGGGTTGTGTTCATGCCTTTGCTGTTGATTAACTGTATATGAAAGCATGTGTTTTTGTTCCATTGAAGTCTTAAGAGGATTTCTTTCAGTATTATTAAGTGTTATTAGCCCCACAGCAGCCCACCAGGCAATTCGAAAATCTTTATTATGAAGAAGAGGGACTCACGCATGCATGCGCTAAGTTTACACAGTTTGTCGGCGTCTTTTTGTGTGTGCGTGTGTCAGCTTCTGATGATTCTGAAACATGAATTCATGTCTATTTAAAATGTGTTTATTTCTCAGTGGGTGTGAGGACAACATTGTAGATGTCCATGTGTGAATAAGTGAGTGTGGGACCTGCTTAGTCATGCAAAAACACCCGTCTTACACCTCCTCTGTGTTCCTTCACAGGCAGGCTAAGAAACAGGATGTTAATGCTTGACGGAATGCCTGCAGTCCGAGTCAAAGCCGAGCCCCTGGAATCGGAACAAGGGGTAAGAGAGCAGTTGTTTTCCAGACAATTCCTTTTTTTTTTTTTTTTCCTGCTTTCCTTTCCTTCTTTCCTCCTCCCGGCACTGGGCTGATAATCACTCCCAGGCCTTAGCAAGTGAGTGACTGAGACAGAGTGGGGGCTTAGAGGAGTGGTCGGAGAGCATGGTAGTAAGAAAAGAGACGAGAAGAACCAAGAGGAAGAGAGCCACAGCTGGAGCAGGAATGCACTGGGGGTCTTTTAGGGAGGTGACTGGAGCCAGCGGAGTCCACGCTGGCTGACTGGATGGGTGGGTGAGGGTTGTGCAGATGTAGCCTAGTCACAACTCTGAGGAGGAGGAGGAGGGTTGCATGGGAAACAAAATCTTATCTATCTCTGCCTGTTCCTGCTTCTTGACATCTCTCAATTTTCCTTTATCCTCCCTCTGGGCTTTCTCACAGAAACACATGCACACATTAATACAGGCAGACAAACAACACAGCATGCCGCACTCATTCTCTGCACACACTATTACGGCTTCATCTGCTGTTTTGTTGTATCCTTTGCATGCCTCTGCTCTCTCACAGACCTCCATGTCACCTCCGTAGTGTTTCTACAAAGAGTATAATCTCGTCACTACTAGCCCATGTGAGGAAATCCGTAACAAGTTTGTTTTACCCAAATGGCTACATAGAACAATTTACTTTCATAAGTTCATTTAAATTCTATGTATTGATCCTGTTATGTATAACAGAGGCACCTCACGTAAGCTTTTCATGGCCCACATACAGTATCAGTGCTCTCTGGTCTGATGTACCTAGAAATAAAGTGGTCTTGTTATGGTGAAGCTGTTGCTAGGTTACAAGGGCTCTGTGTTGCTGCCACAGCTGTGTGTGTAGTGGGCGCAGACCACTTAATATTTGTAACCATGATGAATTAGTATTCACTTATTATTGATTTCCATTCATAATCTATCAATAACAGTTTTAGCTTTCTAATAAATCACCAAGATCACTTTGTGCGATAACGGAATAGTTTCTGTTGTCATGAATCCAGGAGCGTTAACCTGTGATGGATGAGAAAAATACGGGCTGCTGATAACCCGTCAGGTTATCTCGGATGCCTTGCAGAGAATTGTTTGGCTGTGGAGGTGGTTTGTGTTGATAAGAATTGAATCTCCACATCTAAGGAATTGACATAGAGGCAGCAGGTGGTTACTTTCTGGGTGTCCTTTCCTCAGCTGCAGCTTAAGGGTTTGAGAGCTAGGCTCTTGCGCTGCTACCTCATACCTAGGGTTTGAAATCATTCTCCTTGTAATGATGTCAGTCACAGACAGGATGTGAGCACTGCAGCCCACACAGCTTTGAAGTGCACCGAGATCCAATCTTGCCCTAACAGACCGAGCTTCCCTTTAGATGGCAGAGGAAAACAGACAGTTTAGGCTGCTGCAGAAATGTGGTCTTCATTTGGGTGGCGTGGGGCCAAGGGCTTGCTGGAAATGGTCTGCCTCGTTAGACAATTCGCCTGCAAGGGGCTGGAAAATCTGCCCCGCTAACCATTATCCCCTAATAAAGACAATGGCATGAGGACGGAGGCAGGCAGGCAGGTTGAGCGGCTCTTGCTGTTTGTGTGTCAGGTTTGTTAGCATGTGTGGGTTTGTATCTGTCAAAGTGAGAGTAGGGGTGGCTTAAGTTTTCCATCTCTGTTAAGTTGTGTTTGAAGAAGAAGAAGAAAAAGCATAAGTTTCGTTTTTGCATGTTTTGTTTATGTATAGACCGTTTTAATATTTGGACAAGAGAAATTTTAAATAGAGTTCTTACTCCTCAACATTAGAACAGCACTCGCAAATCAATGAAAACAAACGGTATAATACCAATGGACTGAAAAAAGCAGTAGATTTAACTTTATAGGGTTTTTATAGTGCTGCAAGTATACTTTTCTGTAAATGGCATGTTTGATGTCTTGCTGTGAACTGAATTCGTGCCATATGATTATTTATTGTAGTGCGATTTGCTCACTTACCTTCTAGTACTTTAAGTTACTTTTAACTACTTTATATATTAATAGATAAATAAAGTTTTTAAAGAAACACTGTGTTTGTATTTTATTTAAAAAGGAAATGTCACTGTTAGAGCGCCAACAAGTCTTTGTTTATAGTACACTTTCCAAGTAAACCGTCATTACAAACACACACAAATGCAGACAGAATTATTAGACCTCCCTATGAAAATTTAGTTTTAGTTTATAAGTATTTCCAAAGTACTGTTAAACAGTGAAAGGAATTTTTTTTAACACGGCTTGTCCAAACATCCTAGCCTTATTTTTGGATGCTCACTTTCAATGCAATGCCAAACTACCAGGTCAAAATTATTAGCTCCTCTGACGTCAATAGTCAACCGTGTGTTCTCTTTTTTGCTGGTTAACAGCCTGCAGTCGTTTGTTGTAGTTTTCAACAAGTTTCTCTGAGGTTTCCTGGGCAGTCCCAGCCTGTTATGTGATTATCTTCCAGCATGGACCTTGGTTTTCTGTTCACCACACAGATCTGCAGTAGAATTCAAGTCAGGGTTTTGCACAGGCCAGTCAAAAATGCTGAGGTTGGTTTTCTGGAGGTAGTTCTCCACCAGCAGCGATGTATGTTTTTGGTCGTTGACATGTTGGAAGTAGCCAACGCACTCTAGTTTCATCTCATTAGACCTGCACAGTCCATTGTTGTGCCTGCTTCTGTTGATTGTCCTCCCGACTGGGCTAAGTCATTCACTGGTGCCTTGGTAGTTGTTCTGGAGTCGTTACACACCATCTCTCACTAGTTTTCTGGCCAGAGTCTTTGAAATCTTTAACTTTGTACTTCTACCAGGCCTGTTCTGTACCGTGTGACTCTTTGAATTTCTTTTCATTACTTTGTGCGCATCAATAGTTTTTTCCGTCAAGTCTAAACCAATTTCTTTTGTTTTTCTGAAGTATTGATTGTGACAAATAGAAATAATTTATGTTTTCAAAAGAAAACTAGTATGTTTAGAAATGCTATGTTGAAAACTCTTTGCTCTTTTGAAAAAGCACTTGGGAAGATATTGCCAGAAACTCTCAATTTCATCGATTGTCCTAAATAATCAATGCTTAAGACTAGTGCGGCATATCTGTTTTATTCAGTCCGCACTTGCGGTTACCACATTAGATGCTTCAGTGTCTTTAACTGGTTAGAAGACCTGCTAATACTACATAACTTTCAGAGTGGGCTGCACACACTTACTAAGAAAGACACTGTTTTCAAAACACTGAGATTAGCCTCAGTGAATCTAACAGCTTCAAAGCTGACAGGCGGTATAGCTCCAGGCAGACTGTGACACTCGCTTTCTATACACAAAAATGGAAACACAGAGAGACCATGTGCAAAAGCAGCTAGCTGGTAGCCCGAGGCTCTGCTAAGAAAGGCTACGTCAGACTGATGCAAGACAAAGTAGAGATGACGGTTAATGTTTAACTCTGTGTGAAATTTATTTAGAAAATTTCGTCTGGGTAAATTCCTGATATAGCTATTAGATAGCAGACATTCAACCATAAAAAAATCAAAAGACAAAAACAAAAAAGAACATAAAATGTAAATCTGAATAACCTAAAGGAGGGACGTGCTTGTTTAAATCTAGGCATTGCCAACATGGAGACTCAACAGAGTTTTTTTCAAGCAAAGCAATGCAAGTGTCATTTGTCTCACTTGAGGTTGTTTGAATAGAAATGATAGGTTTATGTATCCATTTGTACATACAAATGTAGTCTGAACTTGGTTTACAATGGAATAGAATACAATAAAAAATATCATTGTACATGTACCTCATGAGCCGTTTGGTTTGGTTTACACTTTCTCGCCCATTTTTTTTTAATTAGCTGCAAATCTAACAGTTGAATACTAAAATAGTTAAACTAGTACCAAAAAACTGTTGCACGCTGCTGCTACCCATAACATCCTCATAGTGTCGGAGTCTATAGTTGGTGCACACCCAGATAGTGATCGCTGCTCTTGCTGATAGATTTCGTTGCTCTCTCTGTCTTCTTGCTCTTTTTTGCACTTCATCACTGCACCGTATTTCTTTTTACCAAAAAAACAAAACAAAACCTTATTTGTAAACTCTGGTTTCAGCTTCCTCTTCGGTCGTAACAGAGAGGGTAGAAGGGGACCTGTTTAACCTGACGCTCTGTGCTGGCAGTCTTATGCCACTGTGGATTTGCAGCACTCTAAATTGCTCCTACTGAAGCTTTTACTGTTATTTAGAATATCTAAATATTCTATGTGTACCTCATTCTTTGAGAATAACGTTTAAAAGAGGAGAACTTTATAACCATTCGTCAGCCCCTTTAGGGAAGTGTCTCTGGTGAATGGTACTGATAGAACAGAAATGAAGGAGCTGTGATGTTATCTTCATCACAGTACATTAGAACTGATCATGCCTTCCATTTTCTTAAAAAATGGCGTGATTGAGCATTTTTTTTTCTGAAGAATAACGCAAACGAAATGCTGCAAAGGCTCATGCCTAAAATGGGTGGTGGACCATATTTTACCGTGGATCTTGACACGACACCAGTGACTCTGAGCTGAACCCCACTGAGGTCCAGAGTTCACCAGAGAGCATTTTTCATGGGACATGGTTTGTTTTCCAACTGAGGAGGAGTTACGCAGCGAGAAGTTTTTTTTTTTGATTCATGGGGTTGTAACACTTCCTGTAGGCTGAAAACAAGTATAGAAGTCTGGAGTAAAAATAGTAAGCTACTACATAAAAGAACACCCATACACACCACTCAGAAAAATTCGTAATTCACCGCAGATCGACTCTCAGTCAGCATTACATAAGGAGAAAGAAATGCGAGTCTCTGAAAACAAAAGTGAGCATGAAAACCCACATTAGAGAACATTTTTCATTTCTCCTGCAGCTGCTATTGGAGTGAATTTTTTTTCCTTTTAATTTTAATGAGCTTTTCCTGTTTGATTATTTAAAAAAATTAATAAAATCCTGGACGTGCTCGCTCCCTGATGGCACTAACTGTGACTCAGCCTCTGAAAGGCTCCACTGTGAGGATCAACACTGCTTACCACACTTTGCAGCACCCACGTTGAGCAGAGTGAGCCGAGATCAGCCGCATCACATGCAACTCAGCTAATCTGACATTAGAACAAAGACCGCGATATCAAGTAAAGGGGCCAAAGTTTGGGAGCCCTTAGAAGCAAATAGTAGCAAGGGTGAGCGTCACTTTTTCTACCGCGTGTGTTCTCTATTATCTTTTCCAAGTAAACAGGTTCCTGAAACACGTGCAGACAGATGGAGAGGTTGTGTTACAGTCTGCTTGGTGTTAAGTGAAAGATGTGTTGAGGGATACGCTAAGCCACCAGCATTGGCCTTAGGAGGCCCATTTCTGAGAGACGGAGAGAGACGGTCAGGAAATTGAGCCCATATGATGTTTTTTCACCGTCACAAAGGAGATTTAAGAGAGAGACAAGGGGAGCCAAGAGAGCTGCGTTTGTGTGGGAGTCATGGAAAACAGGAGAAAAAGAGAGAGTGCAACCCAGGGCAAGAGAAGAGAAAGAGGGAGCAAAAGGAGGCGAGTGTTAGAGACGTTATCTGTACTCGTGCATTTTATCTGTGCGTGACATCATGCCAGTTGAAGGGGCTTCACGGGAGAAGTTGAACTCTTAAATTAACGTTTTTCTCTGTATCTGTGTTTTATAAATAAATATATCCACAAAAACTATTAGACCTTGCATTTCAGCTATAGAAACACTTTGTCTTTTAAGGTGAATGTATTTTGTGGCATTGAACTTTAACATCGCTGCCTTTCTTACGCCCACAGTCACCCAAAGTGCGCCCTTACACTGCGATGGACGGCGTCCCCTTTTTCCTCAGCAGAGTTAAACCGGAACCTCCCGAAGACCTGCTCGCCCACGACCTGCACTTCCACACGCAGACCGAGCCCGTCGACCTGTCCATCAACAAACCCCGCCCCTCCTCCTCATCCGCCACCACGATTTCATCGTCATCCCCCCTCAGATCTGCCTTCTCCCCGTCTTCGTTATCGTCGTCATCCTCCTCCTCCTCCTCTCCATCAGTTATCACCTCAGCCTCGTCGGTGCTCACATCGGGCCCTCTGGTTGCCCCAGGAACTGGGGTGAGAGGTCAGCCATATTTGCACATCCTGCACTCTGTGCCTCCGCCTCCATCCAGCCCTCTGAGCCTGCAGGGAGCCGGGAAGCTCTCCAGCCATGTTCACCGCATCCCAGTTGTGGTACAGTCACTGCCCCTCATGTACACCACTGCCGTTCGATCACCCTCCAGCCTCAACAATGCCATCATGCTACCTCTGCTGGATGAGGCCAAAAGCCAGGGCAAAGGTGAGACCACGCTCTCTGAATTTGCTCTATACTTATACAGTTAACTTTGTTCTGTTGGGATTACTATTAAAGCTCTGTCATTATTTTAATAAGATACACTGCAAAAGGTTCACCTATGATTCAGGTTTTGTGCTACTGCCTCTTTATTACATTTATATTTACTGAGCAGCATGAGCCCCTGTGAAACTCTAGCCCCACACCATTTTTGGTTGTATTTTGTGTTCTGAGGCGTACTTGCAAGGAAACGTTGCCCTATGGTGTAACAAAGTCATGATGATAAACATTTTAATGAAAGATTCAATAAAGAGAAGTTATACATTCGTGCTTCTCCTGGCCATTACATTGCAAATACTTCTTTATGATATCATCTGTATCAAAGTGTAGGCTTACCACAACCTAAATCGACTGAGGGTTTTCTGCAGTAGAGCTATTTCTTGACGGGGGGGGGGGGGGG
>VUQR01005817.1:2163-13749 GCA_015108515.1 Hemichromis elongatus
TTAACAATGGCAGTCTTACTGTTACATTCTGTATGGTTTGCTTTGTATTCCCCACAAAGTCTTCAGACAGGGTTTTTTTCTAAGACGCTGTGTTCATAAGCAGATGGTTATTTGCTTAATGAAGTGAGACTCATTCCAGATTATAATCATGGTTTAAATTCCACTGAGAATGAATTATCTACTGTACCAAAAAACACATTAAGACCTGTTTGCTCTACATTTCTAACAAGTTCATATTAGTCATCTTGCAGTTGGAGTTTTGTGAGTCAGAAATGTCTGATGGCCAAAAATGTGAGTCAGAAAAAAGTCTGATGGTAAAAAATGCCCAAGACTACAGAGCTTTGCTGTGCTGTGTGCTTGCTATATTTGACTAAAAAGGTCAATCTGGTGCATATGGCATGATGAAACAAGCAGAATTCAGTAATAATTCTAGTTATTGCCACAGATACAGTGGGTGCATGAGTGACTGTTACGTTTCTTCAAAGATCTTACAACCTGTTCTTATGTGTTACTTGTCACACACTGTGATCGTGATCAGGACCCATCAACCTAACACTGTAATGCACTGAGTACCCCTTTGGTGTAATTTTTCAGCGTGTATAGCAGTCAGACACATTTCAATAGGAGACCACAACGTCTGAAATAGACACGATGACTCTGTGTTGATGCTCCCAATGGAAATGTCAGTGAGGCTTGTTTGTAGATGGGAAAGGTTTGCCATTTAAAGCGTGTTTATTGTACTGAAAAGGAGTATTTTTACCCAACCCATGGGTTTTGTTACCTAAACCTAAGCACAGATTTTAGTGGCTGAACAGCAACAGAGAGGAGAAAGTAAACAAAAAGTGCAAAAGACAGATGATGCTTGAACTCATACATTCTTGCTGAAAGTCATGCGTTTATCTTATTATGTAATGCGTTGAGAGTAACATATTGGCTGCTATGGTTTGTTCTTGTAATAGCAGGCATGGGTGTTAACACCATTCCCTCACAACAAGAAGGTCCCAAGTTCTAACAGACTTTCTGGCTTGGGCCTTTCTGTGTTGAGTTTACATGCTCTCCCTGTGCTGCATGTGTTCTTTATCGCCATCCAAAGACATTAATGTTAGATTCATTTACATTTCTAAACCGGCCGTAGATGTGAGTGTGAGCATGAATGGTTGTCCGTCGATCTGTTTTAACCCTACAGTATGATAGACTAGCACTCTGTCCAGGGTGTATCCTATACATATTCTATCCTATAGGATATAAAATCGTGGGCATTTTTTACAAAAAATTGTTTATAAAATTATTTTTACATAGGACAGCCATGTAGTAGGGTGGCTGTAGCTCAGGAGGTAGAGCAGGTCACCTACTGGTCAAAAGGTTAGTGGTTCGATCCCTTGCTCCTCCGGTCTACATGCCACAGACCCTTGGGAAAGGTACTAACCCCAAGTTGCTCTCCGATGCATCCATCGGAGTGTGAATGTAGTTAGAAAAGCACCAAGTTTAGAGAAAGTGATTGGGTGAATGTGGCATGTTGTATAGAACGCTTTGAATGCTCTGGGAGAGTAGAAAAGTGCTATATAAGAATCAGTCCATTTACCAGTATAATAATATAAAGTGACAATATAGTAATTATGGAGCAATACAGAAATAATGGAAAGACATTGGCATTTCTAGACACTTCGGGGTTGCTACAAAAGGGAAGGAATTTACAGGGGACTTCTCCAACCAACATCCATCACCATTCCATTCTGACACCAATAGACACAGATGATTGGTTCTAACGTGTTAATCCGATAGGTGCTGGTTTCCATGTTCTTTCAGCCTGCTAGTTATAGTAACAAGTTGACTGCTGCTTAGTGGGACTACTAAGCTGTTCTGCTAGCCAAGTTAAAAGTTAATTCATTTTAAAAGCAGCTTTCAGTTATTTTGCATTATATTACATTTACTTCACTCGTCTTCTTAGATTTGTTTAAACAGAATCATGCTACTTGCATCTGGAGTCAGGTGACATCTGCCCCGGCTAATGTCAGCCCTTCCCTATTGTCGGTAAGATCCTCAGTCCTCTGAGTTCCCATTTTGCCAGTGGCTTCAAGCCATCGCCTGGTGGCAAGTGGCATTATCCATCTCATTTGTTCAGCTCGTATACATCTATTCATGCCTGCAGGTGAACAAGGTTACCTGCTTCGGTACATTCTGTACTGTACTTTCCCACTAGTAACCCAACGTAACTTAATGTTGGAAGTTTAAAAACCGGCTCTCCATTGACTATCTCGCTCTCCACTCTCTCTCAGTGCAGATCCACACTGTTAAATGCAAAAATTACATGTCATGTATACATTTGGATAACTATGTGAAACGGTGTTAAAAAATCTTTTCTAGACATTAGACATACACACTACGAAATGAATTTGCACAAAACCTCTGAGTTGATCACCATTTTTTAAAATCAATGCACCTTTAAAAAATAATTACTAGTCCCCCAAAAAAAAAAACCACGGGTAATTCTTAGTAGATCAAAACAGAGATGACAAACTAAAAATAAAAGTCCAGTTTTGCACACATTAGCACTTTCTTGGCTTGCGAAAAAAAATAGATAGCAGTTGAAATGTGAAATGTGTTCCTTTGAAATTATTTTTATTCCACGAGATGTGCAGATTTTGTGAATGGTGATAATGAAGAGAGCAGAAGGAGAGATTGCACGATGCAAAAATCAAGCCTGTTCAGAAGTGCAGATTATGAAGATGGAGGAAAAAAAAAAGATGACTCAACATGTGTCTACAACATTTTGCTATTGGAAATACGGTACGTCTGAGATCTGGGAAATCTGGCAAAATGTTAGCTACTATTTTCCACAGTCGCCCATCAATTCGTTTCTCTGTGGAGATGGGATGTAGTTTCTCTCTGTAATGACGATCATGTTATGTTTATGCTTGTGGGCAGGTTTGTATATCTCAGTTAGCCACTGACAACGTTCAACTGTTGTGCAGCTGAAAATAGTTATACACTGGCTTCAGAGTAATAAACTTTCAACAGTCCTCAACTTTTTGCCTTTGTTCCGACACCTTTGAGAAATAATTTCTTATATTTCTGTTCCCTTAAGATGCCTCCTGAAATCATGTCAGAGTGTTCAAAGCATCTCAGGCTGATGCTGCCCTATTTCAGTGACAAGACAGGCAAGGGAGCAGTATTCTTCTCAAAAACAGTGATCCGCTGTGGAGATACTCTCAGTACTGTCTTTTAGTTGGTTGCGAGTGTGCTAAAGTAGATTCACTTACCACACCGTACAAGATTGAGCCTCAATAAAGTTTAGACGTCAGGAAGGGATCCCTTCACTCAAACGACAATCTCTGAAAGCTTGGCTCTTTTCCTTCTCTGTCGGCGGATATTTAAACTGCGCTATCATTTCAAGTGAGACTGCCAAACATCCAAACTTGGTGAGGGATACAAACAAAAGTTTTGGAAGCTAATTGGAAGCAAATACAGCTGACTTAGCCTGTACTGTAAAGCCATTTTTTTGATGTGTCATCACTGTCCTCTCCTAAACCTTCACCCTGCCCAACCCCATATTAGTCTTAGTCTGAAAATCACCTCATTGCAGTGAATTACACCACAGGGTACCCACTGACATGCTTCTCATGCAGAAGGAAATTAACAACAGACCACAGCTTTCTAAAAGTAAGCTTTAAAGCCGAGTAATTATTGATGGAGGTGTGAGCCAAGGGCAGCAGCCTCTCTGTGTGAAGGCTGCAGAGGCTGGAGCACGGTGACCCGAGTGGGTTCTTCTTATGCAACACTTGAATGGTAAGAAAAAAAATAAAGGAAAGCAAAGTGTTGCAGTGGTTTTGGCAAAACTGCTGAAAACAAGTCGATTGTGTTTACTGTTTGATAAATGTTGTTTATATTTCCAAAATTCTTTGCTTTGCATTAAAATTAGGGCTGTCAGCATTAATGCGTGTTAAAGAGGGATAATGCTGACAGACCCAGTTAACACTAGATGAAACACTAGATCCATGTTAAGGCATTACTGTGGATTTAACCCTTTTTAACACATTAACACTGACAGCCCTAATTAAAATATATCACTTTCTGAAATATGCTGTTGTTGCCTCCCTAAGACGATGACTAGAGGGGCTGTTTTCCTTTGTTTATTTCCGATACCAGATTTTAACAGGAAGGTATTTTCACCTCTCTACACTGTTATCCATATAAAAGCTTTAATTATGTTATGGCTCTACTTGTGTGTTTTTTTTTTGGTTTTTAAAAAAATATTTTTAACACATTAGTGGACAAGTTCAGTCATCCAACAGCCAGCATTTTGTTTCTGATTGATATCTATTATCTTCTTATGCACTGGTAAATGTCCAGTTTGTAGGCAGTGATGTATCAGAGATCCTCTCTTTCTCCTGGAAATTAGATAGACGATAGTAAAAAGATATACAGAGGCACACTATCATAAGTGTGTACAAACGATATGACAAGTTTGAAGTGCTACTGAGGTGATACAGTCGCTGCTTCTTTTTTCCATTTTCCTAAAAAAGTTAAAAAACTTTTTAGTTGATGCAAATTTTAAGATTTAAAATTCATGTATTATGACTACCAACTATACTCTCACAGTGAGGATGCAATAATTAGCTGTGGAAACCAAAAGTCCTCCAACTAAACAAGCATTTTGGGTTTTGTTTATACTGTTAGAAAAGATGTATGTAATTGATTATTTAATCACCTTCAGTAAGTAGTAAACAGTTTGGAAAGTGTCCATGAACATCTCTGCCCAAGTCTAAAACTCAAAGATTTCAGCATTAACAACCATAAACAAAGACAGTGTTTATAAGTCCTGTAATGATCTTTTATATATATTTATTTTCTTGTGCTTTGCAATATTTGATTTAAGCAAGAAAACAGAACTATTGCTTCTCTAATGATTAAAAGCTGGTTCCTTGCTGTGATTTTTTTTCGTTTCTTTTTGGTTGTGCTGTTTAAAATACAGTTCACGTAACTATCATTGATGGAATTAGTCGAAAACAACCAAAAGCCTTTGTTGGGCTCATTCCTGTTTCTCAAAAAAAAAACAAAAACGGAAAATTAATGTCAACGTTCAGCTCAGGTGCTCAAATTGCAATTATAAATTCATTCTCTTAATTATTATAGCAACAATTTTTATAAATAAATAAATAATTTAAAAAAGACCGACTGGGTTTGGCAATGGTGTAAACATTTCTTTTATTCCAATTCTTTTTATAGCTGTTGGGCGATTTTTTTTTTAACTTAGATCTGGTGGTGTAAAGGTTGTCAATGAGAAACAGGAAGACTCAAAAATGCAGGACACCAACACTGAAAGTGAGTTTAGGGATTTTACTAACAAAACTCAGGAGTGTGCAAAGTGGTTTCCTTGAAGGCTGCGTTGAAGCACACTGAGAATCACAAGTAAGTATATTTGGAAAAAAACAACAACAAAAAAAACAGCACTATGAGTAAGAGGGGATGACAAACCAAGTATGCGTCAGGATTTCCCCCTCAGTTTGTTTGTTTTTTAGTATCATTATTATAGCCGTGAATGTCTGGACAAATATTTATTGAAATATATCAAGTTGATGTTCAGACAGCCGAGTTCAGACCGAAAAGGTGAAGTGGTCAACCAAGAAATAAAAACACTGCAATTTATGTGACCCCTCAACCCGCAATGTCAAAAGACAATGACAGTAAATTAATATTATATGATATAGTAGATACGTTTCCAGTTACTTTTGAAGAGGATTGAATGAATAAGAAAAATGGTCATATCATAACAAAATAATAAAAAATATACCTCAGCCCCTTTATGGAAAACCACATCAATCATTGGGTGTATTCCTTTATTGCTCAACCTTGCTGCACTGAGCATTTTACATAAAATAAAAAGCAAGCACGCTATTGCATCACACTTTCTTTCAATACTTGTTCAGCTCATTTAAGCTCTATGATCTTCCTCGCTGGACGTACTAAAGAACTTTATTGCAAACACTGAATAATTAAAATGAAAGTATCCGCCATTTCATTGTAATGCCAACATGCAGTGTTGCAGCTAATGAGATTTTGGTGATGGGCCGAATTTCCCCCCCACAGGTGCTTTTAATACCCGTGGTCTTGAACAGTTTTGGTGGAGCCAGGAAATTGCCTTGCTGCAAGCTCCGTGCCCTAATGAGCTATAAATTCTTCCAAGGGAACAGAGCACCTTTATGATCTCCAGTCTTCTGCACAATTGTTGCGTGTTGTGAAGACTTGTCACTTGTTTTGTGTGTTGACAGGTATTGCTTGTTTGGTGTCTGAATATTGATAACAGAAAAGCATTTTTGGATTCATTTAAACTGAAAGTGGTGTTTCATGTCATTTTATACTTGAAGGAGTGTCAGCTATAAATCTCACATAAAAGAGATGCTACACATATTTTGCGTGTGATCTCCCAATTGCTATTTAGACAGATTTCTCTGAAATACATGACAAGTTACTTTTTAGATAGCTTAAACATCAAGTTTGCTGCCTTTGGTTTCATAGACATCTAATTTTATGACAGGATTATTATTTCTTTCTATCTTTTTTTTGTATGACAAATGTTTGTTTGCTTTATATTTTTTCAGCCAGTTTTCAAGACCATTTCACATGTCTGATTTATATGAAGCTCGTGTGTATGTTCAATAAGGAAGACTTCATCTGCCTGCCTTCTTGGGGGTTTACGTGTTTTTCTGTTCTTTACATGAATACCTCTTTCTTACAATGTTAATCTCACTACTGACTTCATTACTCTAGTCCAGTGTTTTCCAACCTTTTGGAGCCATGGCACATATTTCACATTAGAAAAACCACACAACACACCACCAAACAAAAAGTCCCAAAAAGCATATTGGTAACTTTTCCCCGAGCACCAGATATAGCACAATTGGTTTGGTTTGTCCCCAGTATACTTCTGTAATTATATATATTGTGTAACTTCTTCTTTGTCTTTTTCTGTTTTACTGGCAGTTGGCAACCCATTTAATTAGAGCAGTCAGTTGTACTGCCCTCTAGTGGAAGAGGATTGTAATTGCCTTCTTTGAGCCAATCAGCCTTCGCTTCGAAAGGTTTAAATCTGTGCTGTCTGTCATTCCCACTTTCAAGCTGCTTTCATGCAATCCACCTCCACCCCATTTCAACCTTTAAACACCTCAGACAGAGCTCTATTCAAGCCTCAGTCTTCATCGTCACCACCAGCAGCTTCTAGATTCTGGAGGGTCCTGTCCTAAATCTCATCACCGCCGGGATTCTCTTCTGCCATGATGGATCATCGGAGTCTAATTGCCAAATACATTAATTTTTCTACCTAAATAAATCACGTTTAATTTTTCCAAGTAATCTTTCCTTATTGAACTACATCTATATTCAAACAAAACAAAAAATAAATTCAGCAAATCTGACAAAATCAGGTAACACTAAAAATGCCTAGAAGATTTGAGAAGATACACCTGGTGGTTATAAACCTTACAATCTGGTAAATCTTTAATTAATATGTAAACCACATAAACCTGCTGGTATCTTGCTACACTGCATAGATCACAAAATAAATCTGAAATGTTCCCTTTACAATCTAGGTCCCTTGTTTCCTGAATCCTTCCTTTTCTTTGAGAGGTGTGAAGTATCTAATTGAACAGTGGAAATCTCTCTGGTGCTGTTTTGCAAAGCAAACTAAATTAAAATTCGTCTCACTATGGACAATAATCATTCACTGAGGGGCTTTTGCTGAATGCCAGCCACTGCATATCGGCATGAATTCAAGTCCAAATGAAACACTAGAATAAAACCAGTATCCTGTGCTTATTTATGTAAATATGTCCAAGAACATTTGTAAGATGTATGGAAGAGGATCCGACCACAAGGTGGAAAACAGGCTTAACATTTCGCACATACAGCAGCATTACAGTAACAAGCAGGTTTTAGATTTTATTGAGACTATGTCAGAAAAATGGGATGAGATTTTTGTGGCCATAGCTTTTAGCATTGCTTGGGATTGCATTATATTGCAAGCTTGTTCCTGTTATTTTGGCCATCCACTGTAGCTGGACTGCAGATTGGAAAAATAAGCATACAGCCTTGGACCTTGTCACAGAAGAGGTTAGCTTCCAACAACCTCTTCTCGGATGTGTAAAGATGCTTAATTATCATTCAGACAGGATAGACTGCACTAGAGCATATGGGTTCTGCAGCATAGAGTGCGGAAGGAGCCAGAATATTTGAACTTCTTGAGCCTGATGAAGAGTAAATCTCAGAAAAACATGTGAAATATCATTGGCACCCAAACTGACAGCTATAAAGTTAATCAATGTGGGTTTATTCACATACTGAGATTTTATTAGGAAGAGTAGATGCTTTTGTTTTGAACTATATGAATAAATGTTATTGTGATGTAAAAAGGTCATAAATAGGCAGTTAACTTAGTAATCTAATAAAAAACAGGTTAGAAAGAAGAAAAAAATATATGCTAATAACACCTAAACTTAAACACTCAACAGGGTGCTTTTTTTTACTTGAAAGAAATGGTAAAAAGTCATGCAGAGCATTGGTTTGCATGTATTTGAAGCCGGAAAGTAAAAATGTAACCCTTTTATTCATGCATGCATTAAAATTGGAGATGTCTGTGGATTTGCTTGACCAAATTCACCTTACATGGAACCTATTATGACATTTAAGGCATAAAAACTGTAAAAGTGTTATTTGTTGAAGTGTCACCCTCCAGTCAAAGAAGGGAAATTTTTTTCAGACACATATTTAACATATAGAAAGGCTGTTGAAGTGTCATCCTTTACATTTCCATTGTGGGACAGACTGAGATGTAACCGTGTCACAGGTTCGAAGCTTAGCATCAATCTACGAACCTACGCAAAGCCCGAGAAAGAGACTCTCAACTTCACTTTATTGTTAAATAATTGTTTATATAATCTACAGTCGTGAACTGTTTATTTGTTAGTATAAATAATTTCACAAACCATAAGTTTATGTGTGTTCAGTTGATGAATAGATCAGCATTGAGATACTGATATTGGACTACAACTAAGATATTACCTTCATTGCAAAAAACTGAGATATTACGTACATTACCTCAAGGTTTGGAGCGCCAAAGATTCCCAGGGACTCTGTGTGCTCACACATCAACACTTACACCACATGAGATTATGCATTCTTTTGAACCCATATGTTGGTCATCATAATTACAACTTTTTAATTGGATCGGCAGTATGGTACAGCAGGGTTCCTTGAGGTTTAGCAGCAGCTTCAAATTAACACCATAAATCTCTCTTTTCCAAGGAAATGCTTGTTGAATGTTGATGACTTGAATGGTCATTAGATAGAGTAACACAGATTGAAAACATCCACAGAGTCATGTGAAAAATTTTCCGTAGGACTCTATGATGTCCTGAGAAAAACTAAGTATTCCCAATGATGCTGTAGTTTGCAAAACAACCTTATTTTCCTCACAACCTCACGAAATTATTTTATGGACAGCTCTATCAATCTCTGTTATTGTTGTGTAGAAATGTTGTTCATCAAGGTTTGTAGGCATTTGATTAGACACAGCCTAAGGAGCTGTAAAGCAAAGGCGTCTGGACTTGTTTAGGTTTCTTGAAGAGTTTTGAGATCCCTTCCCAGATGCCTTAACGCCCACTCACATCCTGGGCAATCTGACCTCTGGAAATCACATGATAGGGTGGGGCTAGGTTTCACACTGAGCTCTCCCAAAACCATGGCTGATTGAGACCCACACCTGTTTTCACACCTCAACTCATGTGAATAGGTAGAGGATCAGTAGGGGGTCCATTGTCCCTCTACGAGGGACACTCCCACAAGGCTTAAATATGGGACTCTCCACCATTTGACCCTAGAAGTGAAGAAGCTTCTCGAATGAGAGGTGAAACGTCTTCAAGCAACCTAAAGAAGTCCAGATGCCTTTGCTTCACAGCTCCTTAGACTACGATGACCTGGATGACTGAGAACCTTCACAGACGATTATACACAGCATTTCAGTTGGGTTGGGCTTTGGCTGAATTATTGGAACTCCCTGATTCTTCTTTTTTTTTTTTTAGCCAGCCTGTTATAGATTTGTTCATGTCCTTGAGATCATTGCCAAACTGCATGACCAGATAGAGTCCCTTTCTGTTTTCACCTTTCCAGGTGCTTTTAGTAACTTGGACATATGTTTGGGATCATCATCATAGTGACATTATTAACACTTTAAAGATAAAATCTGACAGTACTTCTATGTTCATAGTTCCATCAATTTCTGACAAAATCCACACCACCACCGAATGAAAATCAACCCCAACCAAACATGTCATCCACAGTGTCACGGTTGACGCAGGCCAACCGTGGGTATGTGAGAAGGACCCAGGTGCGAAGCTCTGAATGCAAACAGTGCATTTATTTACAGTGAATGGAAAAACAACAATGAATCCTCAGTGCCTTCCCGTCTCCCGTGACGTGTCCTCTTCCCAGTGTTAGTGTTCTAGTCCCTGCTCCTCAGTGTCTGAGCACCCCGTGCTCACTGCCCTCTCGTTGCCACACTTCTCCTGAGGAAAATAACAAAGAGGCAGCCGTCAGACACACATTAATGTAGCAGACAAACCTACTAACTGCCAAGAGACTAACATGAAGCTACGCAATGATCCAGCGTCGGAGAGAGCTCCACCACACTCTTAAGTAGCTCCTCCGATGAGCCTTGATCAGTTGCAGGTGTCTGAGGTCTTCAGGTGTGGCCAACGACCTGGCAGGGCCACACCCACAATGCCTGAAGGTGCCTGTAAACAGGTGCTCCCAGATACACCTGCATCCACACACACACACACCTGCAAGCAGGGAGAACGAGGGACAGCAACCGAGAGCAGCAAAAACACATAATATAATAGTAGTCCATAACTGCTCAGGGACCCTGGGTCGCTCAGACACACAGTGTATGGGATAAGATTTGTGCCAAAAGGAATTACCAAAAAATAAAAATTCAAAATCAAAATTGTAAAATTCAAAAGTAAAATTTTGAAAATCAAAAGCAAAAAATCACTCCAAAAACAAAATAAACTATTTCATAAGTAAATATTTATTTTTCTAAACCACAAACTTATTTTTACTTTTTAACTATTCATGTTTTCTTAATTTGAAACAATTTTTTAGTTCTGACTTAATTCTGCTTCATTTTGACCATTTAGGCTTTTATTCTGAAATGCATGTTTTGATTCTGCTGCGTGTCCTTTGTGCTTCAGCTCTGAGGTTTTGCTTTTGCGTTTTAAAGAAAGTCTCAGTGGGAAGGGCTTTCCAGTGCTTCGATCTCATTGGTTATGAGGCTTTGGAGTAGGTGGTTCTAGCTGTTTACCACACGCGATTTAGAAGAAGAAGGAAGAAGGCCTGACCCGGATGTTGTTAAAGTCAATCTTTTTTTCTTACCAAAACGGACCCACGGATAAAATTACCATTCTCTACCAAAGCGTAAGATTGAAAAGGTGGGTAATGATATGAATTATATATGTATATCATACTCTATGCTTTGACGTGTTTTACACCACATCTGAAGTATATTTAAAGTATTGTTAGCTTAGCATGGAGCCG
>VUQR01005819.1:3646-15706 GCA_015108515.1 Hemichromis elongatus
AAAAAAATATTTTTTATAAAAAAAAAAAAAAAAAAAAAAAAAATTTAAAAAAAAAAAAAAAAAAAAAAAAAAGAGACATTAAATTAAGTTAGATGAGTTGAAATGCAGAAGAATCAACTACAGACAGGTAAATGGTTTCAGTTCTACTCATCCAGTGAGAAAAAAAGATTCTACAAATCATCAACAGCCTCCAACTGCCCAGATTTGAACCACCTACCTGCTGAACACAAATTTGCCAATGACGTTTTTCTAATTTTCCATTATTCAGTTGTGATGAGCCTGTGTGAATTGCAGCCTGTTTCCTGTGCTGAGCTGACAGGAGCAGCACCTGATGTGGTCTTCTGCTGCTGTTGCTCGTCTGCCTCGAGGTTTCTGCGGGGTCTGTACCTTACAATATTAAGCACCTCGAGGCAACGGCTGTTATGATTCGGTGCTTGATGTGTTGTTCTCTCAGAGATGCTCTCCTGCATACCTGTTCTAACAAGTGATTATTTGAGTTATGGTTGTCTTCCTATCAGCCTTAAGTATTTTGGCCATATGCTCCAACCTCTGACATATACGAAGTCTTTTCACCCAGAGAAGTGCCGCTCTTTTCAGACCACTCAGACGTGTTGATGTGTTGACCCAGGGTGAGATGAAAAACCTGCAGGACACTGGCCTTTGAGGCCTGGAGTTGCCGACCCCTGCTCTAGGATGTAGGGGTAAACATCTCTTCATCAGTGATCTACAACATAAATTCATGAGCAGAACCTGAGGTTGCCCTACATTTTAAAATCTTTCTACAAATGCAGAGACAGTCCAAATACAGAAAACCTCCCCAAACCGAAGCTGATTCTTGGTTCTAAAATTTAATATTCACTACTTTGTGTCAAATAAATTGCAAAATAACTGTTTAACTGTTCTAACTATTATTATTATTATGAGGATTTTGATTATTACTATTATTTTATAGTATTGCATAAAAGAAAACGCAAAAAAATTGTTCAGATAGTAATGTCCTTTATTAGGATTAACAGTAGACTGACAAGAAAGCTGCAAAGTAACTCAGTTTTAAAACAGTAGTTTGTGTTAAAGGCTTTGTTTGTACATGAATCCCAAAAATTAAAACATTACAGCTGTCCAAGCGACATCGCGATTAAAAACAACCCAAAAGAAAACAAAGAACCAAGTAAAAAGTGAGTACTGGCTTTAAAACAAAGAAAAAGCATCCCTGCATCTTATGCAGTCTTAAAAAATGTAGCAAATATAAAACATTGAACAGTATAGGTGCTTTAGCTTAAGGTGAAAAAACAAACAAACTTTTGATTTAGTATATCTAGTAAAGTTTGCTCTAAACCTAAATATGTGCATTTAAAATGATTTCTACAGTACATGTACTGTGCAGCATCAGATCCTCCTCCCCTGGATTTCGTCTGCTTTTGCAAGTTCTCTCCTCAGGTCAGGTCTCCTGAT
The DNA here is from genome assembly GCA_015108515.1 of Hemichromis elongatus. Taxonomy (NCBI): domain Eukaryota; kingdom Metazoa; phylum Chordata; class Actinopteri; order Cichliformes; family Cichlidae; genus Hemichromis; species Hemichromis elongatus. Next base: position 5,099 of record VUQR01005819.1, read on the forward strand.
TTCACTGCAGCTCTTTTCGAATACTGCAATGGAGAAAAGAAGAAAAAAAAAACAAAACACAATAAGACATGACAGCTCTAGTTTTTATCTGCTGGCTGAATAAAGACAGCAACCAGTGATTATGATTATTATTGATCTACCAGCATTTTCAGTCTGAACACATGGTGCTGAGAGCTCAAGACTGAATCTTAAAATAAATAAAAATAATGGATCACTGCCTGCATACCAGCCAAAGACACCCAAAAATCAATGACATATTGAATACAAAGCAAACAAGTGCCAACACTTATATTTACGATCTGTCCCTTAATCATTGTAATGATTACTTCAGTAATTCTCAAATTCAGACTCAATTAGTAAGCATCAAAATGAGGTATTCTAGGAAACGTGCACTTTATAATATAAAATATCAACATCAAGCATCTAAACTGACTTTCTAATATTCACAACATGCTATTTTATTTCAAGACATACAAAAAGCATTATTTTTGGCTGACATCGACATGAACCGACTCCACCTGTATTTAATAAAAACAGCGTAACTACGTAACTATGAGCGCTTTTTGGGGATTGCGCTCACACGCCTTTTATTTATGCTGTTTAGTAATTCGGGCCCTTTATCGTCAATAAACTTAGAAACAAAATTTTAAATCATGTAAGTTTTTTTGGGAAATTGAGTCTCTGACATTCAAAACAAAACAAAACAAAACAAAACAAACAAACCACAGACTCACCTCTCCAAATACTCGTGCACGTTGTCGTGGCCGTTGTAGCGAGCCAAACCGACCAGGATGCCGGTAGCGCAGCGGCCCTCTTTCTTACGACACAGGCTGCAGTTGCACACCCCTCGGCAGATGGGACACGACCACATCTACGAAAAAAAAAATCCCAATTCTGTTTGTTGAGTTGGTCACTAATTGTTCTTCAGCATACTCTATTTGAAATGATTAAATAATTCATATAAATAGTCTCCGCTTTGATCTCATTAATAAAGAATAGGTAACAAATTGTTGGTGAAAAATCCATAACCTTTCATCTCTTTGTTAGATTTTCGCTTGTTGAAGGTTCCTCACTTTGCCACAGGTCTGCCAACTTAAATCACAGCTCTCACAGTGTGTGAACCAAGATCAATATCAAGCACAGCTGCCATAGAAACATTTCAGGCTGGACACTATGTGCTAAATCAGATATTCCTCCTCCCTCTCCCCTCTCTACATATGTAAATGTACTTAAATTACAACTGATAGTTGACAGCAATGAACATCAGCTAAAAGAACACATGAAATTAAAAAAGCAGCTTTTTTTTTCCCCCAAATATGTTTTAGTCGAATTCTAGCTTCAACATTCTGTACCTTTTGTGCTCAGACGCTCCAGTAATTACATTAAAGTTTCAGCAGGTGACACTCGCTGCCTTTACATTGAGCTATGCTTGTACCAACTGCTCTTTGCTGCTCAGTTTAGCTTTATTTAAAAATTCCCGATGATAGGGGATTTTAAAGAGATTCAGAACAGTGTCCACTATGTACGACTACCCAGGAAGGGCATCACTTTGCAACAGCTTTTCTAAAACCAAACAAAAGATTATTACTTATGTGAAAGACAACAAAAAAAACGATCGTCTGAGGTACACCAAGGCCACAGTGAGAAACATGTTTAACACGTGTGACATTGGGACTAACCGGGTCTAGCAGCACGGTGCGTACATCCTCTCCATACCGGTTCTTCAGACACGGTCCACAGAACTGACCTTTGGCCCCCACGCAGAAACCACTGCGACACACTGTCTTAGTGTCCAGAGTCTTCTGTCTGCACTGGTGACACGAGCTTCCCTGGAAGAGAAAAACACACACACACTTAGGAAACCTGAGAATACAACACACTGCTGCAGACTACCATTAGCCCTAATCTGAGCACGACCTAATGAGACTCACATTCTCCTTGTCCCAGATCTTGTCTTTGCTGCGGTATGCTATGTTATCCAGGTCTTCTTTGGTGATCTCGTTGACTGACTTCACACAATATTGACTCCTCCTGGAAGTGTGGCTCCTTCTCTTTTTCTGTTTCTCACCAACATGGTCCTCGTCCACCTGCCAGGTTACATAAAAGTGAGATACCACAAACAGATTTTATTCATCCATACTAAATATCAGTTTTATATATTTAAAATCTATATTGGACATCTGAGGAGTAGCTGGTTTGGAGGAAAATGTGTAGATAATACTTCAGTAAAGAGCACTCAAAAGTAAACATCCAACTATGTCAGTATTAGAATTTACTATGAAATGCACTTCTCTGCTATCACACTTACTATAATTTGTACTAAGTCCAGACTAAAGACAAGGAAATTTTCAATAACCTCCTGGATCAAAAAGCCCTTTGTTTCCTGTTGAATTCATCCACGGGTTTGTGTTGCTATATGTCAGCAGACAGTGTGTTGGGTGTTTTACCTCCACCAGTCTCTTGATGTCTACAGTACGGGGGCTTCGGACATGAACTGGCTCGCTCTTTTCCTCCACTCCAAAGTTCTCAGGAGGACGAGCCTTACGTGACGGGTTCCTCCTTTCTGACACCACGTCCATTTCAGACTTGCGTTTCTTTGGCGTTGCCCTCTCTGACGGCCGTTTCTTCTTCTGCTGAGACACAGCAAAGACAACGGTTGTCAGTAAAAACACAGACTCTGTAAAATACATAAACAAAATAAACACTTTTTTTTTTTATGTGTTTTGCCTTTAGTGCCTTTTGCAGTTGTTTTCTTGTTGAGTATTATGTGTGTTTTTAAAGCCTACATACAAGAATGGTTCATACTTTGGTACAGAAAAACTATAGTTTTATTTCTAGGTAGTTTGTATGCACTTAATATAAACTCTTCTGCTATTTCTATGAGAATATATTTTTATAAGAATGTATAGCTTTTTGCTTTTTGCTTGTAGTCTGCTTTGGTTGCATGTACTGTAGGAAAAAAAAAAAATGGTGGCTGCCAGTGCTACCCCTCTATGATACATCTATGTTATCCATTCAAAATAATACGTCACTTTGTTCTCAAGTTATTGCATTCACAGGATTTTCAGAAAACTTGCCTCTGGCCTTGTGGTCAAAGGTCACCGAGATTCAATTTTTAGTAGATACACCTATCGTATCAGTTTGAAACTCATATGTCACCTCATTCTCGCGTTATCCCATTCACAAACTTGTGTCGAAAATTCCCCATCAGTCTTTTACGGCTGAGAGGAAAAAGTCCACGTAAACAGTGAGTGAGAGACTGTAATTGAAATGCAGATTTACAACCACTGGTTATCATCTGAATGCAAGTAAGCTTTTTAATATTAGCTTCTTTTTAATTCATTTATATTTCTAACAATGACCAGTATAATGTCATTATTATATAAGGACACTATCAGGAAGTCTTGACCTCAATACAGCGCTCAATGGGCTTCCAGATTTCGTCACAAATGTTGTTGTTTTTTTTCTTAAATCGTGGTCTGTTTATGTTGCCATCACATGAAACTGCCGTGTACTCTTACCTGAGGAGTGGTGGATGCTGTCAGGTCAGCCATCGTGGTGCTCAGATCAGCGAACAGCTTGGCCAGCTGACAAACAAAACACCACCACACGATCAAGTTAAGAACTACTGACAAAGAAAAAAGCTGCTGTATTATTATAAATGTGTGAAGATCTCACACTTTGTCAGAATATGAGTAAAGGGCAGGAAGGGTTCAATACCATGGCCTTGTTTTCTTGGATGTTCTTGTCTCGTTTCTTTAGGCTATGAGAAAGGTCCTCCTCCTCTTTGTCTTCATCCTCCTCATCCTCCTCCTCTTTCTCATCCTGTTTCTTCTTCATCGTCTGCCTTCCTCTGGATATCTGTGAGGGAGATTTTCCTTTGACTGGCTTTTTAGCATTTTTCTCTAGTGTTTCTTTCTTGGGCGAAGACACTCTTTTGATGGGAAACCTGAGGAGTAAGTTAAAAAAAAAAAAAGCAACAAAAAAAACAGTCTCTATTCAATCACTGTCGAATCAGCACAACAGACATAAAACAGACAAAAAGAAACGAAAAAATGATAATCTGAATGAAATAATAGTGCCTTTATATTTTTGCCTCATATGTTCAAAAGAAGACACGTCAGGGAGCCCACTTTCACTCTATTCAACAACAGAAAACAACCCGAAACTTACTTTAATCAAGTTTTACATGTGCACCTACCTCAGTGCTACTAAGAGACTCCTTCTCTTTGCTGGTGGGGCCTCCTCCTCATCAGAGTGGAAGCCTGTATCTATGTCACTGTCCTCCTCTGAATCAACCACCTGCAGAAAACCAGAGATGGAACAGCATGCAGGCTGCTGCTTTGGCTGTAACATTTTTGTGAAACAACACAACATTAACAGTTTCTTACTTTGGTCCTTAGCCGTTTGTTAAAGCGTCCTCTGTCCTCTTCTTCCTCATCCTCACTGAAACCTTCAAACTCCTCCTCACTATCTGACTGGGTGAACAGACGAGCCAGCTCAGCAGTTATAAACCTGGATTTGAAGCATGGAGCCTGTTGGCAGACATGTAAAGCACTATATTAAACAGGTTGCCGTCAATGCACTTCCTGTACATCAGAATGAAAATATTTTTACTAGGAATAAGCAGTCAGAAAAGAGTAAAGGTACTGCATATAACAAAGTCACAGATCAGTGACTCTAGCTGTCACAAGAGGGAGCTACTTCGCTCTTAGTGGACAAGCTTCTCCACTATGTGAAAGGTGTGGAGAAAACAAGAGGCAACTTCTAGAGCTGTGAAATGAGTCCAGCATGCAAATGCCAGTTTCTTTTACTGCCACTTGAGGCCGGCTCCAAAAGCACGTCAATCCTGACAGACTCCTATGGGGCGGCTGTAGCGCAGTAGGTAGAGCAGGTCATCTGCTACTCTGAAGATTTGTGGTTTGATCCCTGGCCAAGTATACGGCAAGATACTAACCCCAAGTTGCTCTCTGTGTTAATGTGTGTGACTGTTAGAAAGCACTTATGTAGAAAAGCATAGAAAAAAAATGCACTTGGGTGAATGAGGCAAGTTGTTGGAGAGCTCTTCAGCTTTGATGATTTCAAATTACCAACATGACAGCGGTGAAAATACTAATGCTGAGGCTTCGAAAAAAAAACTGGTGCATACAAGCTGTGTAGGTAGGCAACAGACCAGGACCAAAAGAACAGACACAAATTTTACATCTTTATTTTACACTTCTCAAACTCTGTTTTTCTTTTCTTATGAGAGATCTAAAGGTGGTCTGTTGTGCTCTTCCTTCATTTGTCATACTGTTATAATTATAGTTCTTCAGTGTGCGATTTTCTTTGGTTTTGTATATATTCCTCTTTATTATACACATTTCTTCTGTTTGCCATTTATTCCTGTTATCTTACTATTTATATTTTATTCCGCAAAGCTGGTGTGAAGCACCTATAAATTCGTTGTTCATGTAAAATGACAATAAAGGGCTATTCTATTCTACTGTATTCTAGATGCTCGTATTTAACATGGCAAAAATGTAAAATAATTTGGTACAAGCCTATCGCAAGTATTATTTTCTTCGCCCTTGACTCTGTATAATGTCAAAAAGTAAAGATCTTTGATGTTTCTGGCACACATCTGTGACTGAGCATAGAAGTACGACCCTCCTTGTGGACAAACCTTCTGTTTGTGACATTTAGCCAATCAGAGAAAAGCTGGCTCTAGGCAAGGTGAATGACCGTTTAAAGCCCTACTTTTCACATACTTTGGGTGCCTACATTTTACCAGTGTAGGTCAAAAAGAGAGAAGACACCAAAGCATTGATTGCACAAAAAAGGTCAGTATTTTTACAATACACATGATATTTATGAGTTCCAAATTTTAAATGTTGAAAATTCTCTCCACCTAAATAATCTAGGTCATCTAATGAGCTTAAAACTAAATAAAACTGAATCTCAACAAAGCAGCTGATGTTCCAGTTGTTTGGCTGAACCAACCTTTTAACTTCAGCGTTGCTGACCTTTGACCTCGCAGGAAAACAAACCGGAACCCACCTATGAAGCTCCTCCATAAAAACAAAACTGAACCCATCATCAGCTCATTTATACCACAAGCTTACCATAACTCCAAATGCACCTAAATAATAATCTTAATCTGAACACGTATAAAGTCGCTGGTTTTTCAGATGACAGTTACAAAAGAGACCTTTGAACTACCCTGTATATATAATTGAGAAAAAAAACCCTGTAACTTTAGTGTTTCAGGCCGACCATGCCACCAATGTTAGCGGCTCTGGTACTCATTTAGTGACTCGGCAGGGCTTTTCTTCAAACTAAAAATCCAACGCAAAAGAAAGCCACGCTTACACGGATTGCTCTACGACTTACCTTTGAAGTGAGGGTCATTTTACTCCGTTTATAACCAGATTGTGGCCTAACAATAACTTTTATCTAGTTACATGAGACTCGGTGATAGAGGTGGATTTAAAAAACTAACCGCTAGAGAAGCCCGGCGAATGCAAACATGGGGGTTTGTATTTGCTGGTCTTTTGCTTAATTTGTAGTTAAGTCCAGCTGCTAAAAGTTTGAGACGCTACTTATGGCCTTTATCAGAAAACACAACGGTTTCACTCATTTGTAGGTTTTGGTAAAGAGGGTTATCTATGTTTTGAAGTAGTGGTACTTCTAATTTCCCCCCATTACTCAAAATGGAATAGCCCTCCCTTTCGCGCGAAAACGGCATTATGGGCGTGTCTAGAGCCATGGAACCTTTGCCAGAAGCCAAGTGTTTTATCGTTATGATAGGGGTTTCTTGCTGACCATATTTAATGCAGTGGCGTTTTCTGAAGTGGTGAAATATAAATTAAGAACAATAACTTAATGAAAACAGGGAAATACAATGTTGAGGTGCTTTTTTTCTTGACTCTTATAATACTTAAGTTTCCTAGAGTTATTGACTCTTTTGCGTTTGTTGAGGAAAACTGAAAAGAAGGTGTTTTATGTAACCCCTGGATATGGAAAGAGGACAAGGACATTTGGTAGTGGAATGAGGAAGGTTGGCAAAGAAAATAAGAGGTGGATAGTCAGAGTGATAAAGTGACAGCGGGGAAAGGGAAAGGGTAATATTCCCAGTTAATCCGTTCCTACAGAGTTGAACAGAGTAGACAAACTCCGGCCAGTCACGCCCCCTGCTGCCAGTTTCTTTAAAGCACTCAAGTAAGAATCCAGTTAAGTTTGAACATCAAAGCCTTCAGACCTTATCGCCAACACAAATTAACCACCTTATCCTATCTGACAGGAGTCGTTGCCTCTATTGAGTTAGCTTAGCTGCTGTATTTGAACTCCTGTCAAAATAAGCGCTGTTGACATTGTTCTCCGTGTGTTCGGTCCACAACAGTAGTTGCCACCAGTGGTTATGACAGAAATAAAGCGTGACAACAGACCACCTCCAAGCTAAAAACAAATCCTTATGAGCAATGAAACCAAAATCTGAAAATGAAGTGAAATGATGTGAAAGATGCTCAGAGGAAGAAGAACGCACCGAGGTTGACTTCACTGTCGTGAAAGTTAGTAGCAAGTTGAACACTCAGCACTTCATCTCATGATGGAGACTGATGCGGGAGTCTTTTAAAGGGAGGACCACGAGCAGATCGGGCACTAAGAGTGCTTTCTTCATCACAGAAAAGATGATCTTGTGAAGAAGCTCCAAGATCAGTCAGATGCTCAGCTAAAGAAGCGACCAGCTTCTTGTTGAGGCAGGTAAACTAGTTGTAACCTTCACTCATATTTTCTTGTTGCTACCTATTTTAAAATCATTCAGAGACTGACTTCACACAAGACTGAATTAGCAATCTTTGTCCTCGTATAGAACTCCAAGAGTCAAAACTTGTGCAATACAAGACCTGTAATGTAAAATGTGGCATTAGATTGTTGTTGTTGTTGTTGTTTTTTTAAATTTAAAGCATATTAAAAATACCATAATACCATATGACTAGTACAGAGTATCTAACATGTTATTTGCCATGCAGAAATGCTTCAAACACTTATCACAATGGATCTTACGTCAGCAGCATTACACTGACGTTTTCTTCTGCTGCCCTCAAGTGGCCACAAAGTAAATAACAGGTACTTACATTCCAGCTGTAAAGATTCAAACCTACTACAAGACATGTTGAGGAGGTAATTTAGCCATTTAAATCAGCTGTGTTGGATCAAGGACACATCTAACACATCCAGCTTTTGCAAGTATTAACTTGGTGCTTTTAGCAACACCTTAGGGGTAAATGATGGTAATATAAGGGACTGATCCATATGTGCAAAAAAAATAAATAAAATAAACATGTTTTTGTGCTACAGATGTTCCCTGGCATTCATTCAAAATCTGTTTATCATAACAACTTAAACATTATAAATAGCTGCAAGCTCACTCTAAGGCCTATGGGGCACAAACAGCCACTGAGCCAATAGACAGAATTATGTGTTCTCGAATATGAATATTGTCTGTTTATTTAAGGGAGATAAACAATGCATAATAATTGTACAAAATAATATAACAGATGGTGGATTAAATAAATATATTTTAGGTAAATGCTCTTGTATTCTTGAAGTCTTATATGTTGAATGAGTATGTGATCTGTTCAAAGCCTCTCCCAGTCAGTGCTGTTCTCCATGCATGTCTTACATGATGTTTTTAGCACAAACGTACAAGCATACAATACAATAAAACTACAGAAAAGTCCAAGTACTTGGGGCAGTAGTAGTAGCATAGATGCTTTTTTTTTGTTTGTTTTGTTTTTTAATTTTCATTATATAAATAAAACAAGGATAATATAACTACTGTCTATGTATAAAACTAGAACAGAGTATCTAATATGTTATTTGTCATACACAAATACTTCAAACAGCAGTCATCTTAATGGATGTAAAAGTATTGATAAGACACCTGATAATTAAAGCGTCTGACATCAGCAGCATCACACTGAGGTTTTCTTCTGCTGCCCTCTAGTGGCCATAATGTTCATAACGGGTACTGTGAAGATTTAAAATTTTGAACATTAAATACTTAAAAAAAAAACAACTGAAAAAAAGAATTCTCTGTTACTTTCTTGAAAGTTGTAGCCGATGAACATGTGTGTTTGGATTCTGTCCATTCTGTCATGCACTGCTTACTTTTATCATATGTTGATAACAGGGTGTGTTAGAGACACCGGCTCTCATGTTCTCAGCCCAGGAAGTCTCAGAGCTCCTTATTTGAAAATTAAGAGTATTTTTTAAAGATTCTTCTCAGTTTTTTTTTAAATAAGAGAAACCAAACAATAATTAGAAAAATGAAGAAGATGCAAACTGACTGTTGCCGTGAAACACTTTTATTTTATTGATTTAAAGAGTGATACAAACAAACAAATGTATGATGAAAATATCTCTCCAACAGTTTATTAAAGAGAACCCAAATTCCAGTAATTGTGCACCTTTTCTCAACAAGAGTACTTTTATGCACAGAAACATTGTTTGACATGGCTGCATGTTATACAATAGTCTGTTTGTACACATAACTACACAACAGAAGTCCTGATCATTTAATTTCATATTTTGTTAGTAACTTCTTTGTTTGTTTTTTTATCTTGAAGAGACGACATAAAGCTTCTGTAACTAACAGCACAGTGAGCATGTAGATTGATTATATGATCTGAATCCTTTCCAGAACACGTTTGTTATCAAAATTATTTTACATTCTTATTATAAATTTTCACTCAGTTCCGAGCTCATTAAGAGGGGTGTACATTATATGATTGATTCAGCTTTCATGTTAAAGTTCAGTGAATTGCTGTTTATATACGAACATAAAGGTTTTCATTGCTATCTGTATCATGATGCCCCATGCATGTCACCATAGCATGTCCTTGCTGAATTACTACCTTAATTTCTAAGCACAGACTTTGTGTTTTAAACAAACAGAGGCAAAACTATAAGTACATGGACAGTCATTCCACTTCTTAACTGTATCATAGTTGTTTGTAACACAGTGTTCTATTCCTTTATAATTGTTTGGCTGGCCTGTGCTCCAGTTTACAAAGCGTGCCACAGAGCCATCAGACCACATCCATCTGCCCTCTCTGTGGATGTCACTGAGTCCAATCCACGTGGTTCTCTGGGCATAGTCAAAGCTACTGATCAAATGTCTGACAAAGTTCTCTTCCTCTATGTTGTGGATAGACACCAGGTTGGCTCCCAGTGACAAACAGTTGTACTCTGCATCAGCCCAGCTCATTGGTGTAGCTACATACTTATAGCAGCGGCCGTTAAAGCTCCACCAGTACGGGGGACAGTTTCCTCGCAGCAGCTTCACTGCCCGGCCAGCTGAAAATGACAGAAACAAGATCATGATTTGTTTTTTAGTGACCAAAGAAAACTGATCTATACTGCTGAGATCCTAAAGGTGAGACTTGGTGTCAGGCTGCTTTCTTGTATTTCGTTCAGGGAATAGACATAAACTTTATATATTAGCTTCTCTGCATCAGCTCCCTGCTAAATCCAGAATAAAATTAAAAATCCTCCTCCTCACATATCAGGTATTAAATACTCAGGCTACCTTTTTTTTTTTTTTTTTTTAAAAAATGAAAAGAA
>VUQR01005824.1:9338-23194 GCA_015108515.1 Hemichromis elongatus
ATGTTAAAAATGCATTTGAATGGCAGTAACAGCTTAAAATGAGACACTTAAGGAAGCTGACGTTTAAACACTGAGTAACCGTCTGGTACTCACAATGTTTAGATGCCTCAATCAAAGTAAAAGTGCTGAAGAGAGTCAAATGTCAGACGAGGTGTAATCGGACAAGTGGTTGAAACGCTGAAAGCTCAGCTAATAAGATCTGAAACCATCAGCAAATACTGAAAAAAACAGCAGTTAATTTAAGTGAAAGTGCTAAAAGTAGCTTATGTAGTGCTAGCCTAAACCTGAAGAGACAGAAATCACTCTTAGCTCACTTTTTGAATTTATATTTCAAAGAACACCATCTGAAAGAAAACGTCAAAAAACAACCATGAGAGGTGTCTTCATAAAACTGATTACATTTATAAAGTTCTTCTGCGTCAAACCCATCCTGTCGCAAGTTACAAAATGCATTTCCACTTGTTTTTTCCCCCTCACAGACGCTGAAAGATGCCACAGACAATGAGAACATTTCCTGTTTGAATTCAGATTTTTTTTTTCTTACTGTTAATGAAACAAGTTTTATCAACTCGTTTATAACCTCTGATCTTTTCATCTCAATTTATCATCTAAACACTTGCACCCACTCAAAATCATTGCTCTTTACATTATCTTATCTTTTTTTAGAATTAATTGCAATTTTTAAATCATTTCCGCATGTGAATGAATGCTCAGAGGATTCAGTTAATAACTATTTGAATATAAATATTTGCTTTTTAAACATTAACTTGCATCACCTTATAATTAACCAATGGAAAAGCACTTTTCAAATTGTCAAAGCATAATAATGATCTAAAAGTAAAACTATTATGAAAATGAATTGAACCTGCACTCTTTTTAATGGCGACCAGGTAATGACTCTATTCAATTCAATTCAATTTTATTTATATAGCACCAGATCACAACAACATTCGCCTCAAGGAGCTTTATATTGTACAATAATACATACAGAGAAAACCCAACAATCATATGACCCCCTATGAGCAAGCACTTTGGCGACAGTGGGAAGGAAAAACTCCCTTTTAACAGGCCATCTGCTGCGACCGGTTGGGGTGAAGGAAGAAAAAAACAGGATAAAGACATGCTGGTTAAAAAGTCCAGCTGTATAGAGAAGAATGGAAAAACAGCCCTTAACTCCCATCATTTAAGACAAAAGCTTTTGGTTTCAGTCTCTAGTTTTAAGTCTCCATGAACAACAGGAAGTTAACTTTGTAAATTATGCTCCCCATTAGAGACAAGCAGCATAAAGGAGGGTGTGCATTTAAAAAATAATAATTAAAAAATATTCCTCTACAGTAGATTCTTAAGAAAGCAGCTTGCTTTGATGATGTTTTTTTTGTATTGTCCTGCAAAGTGTAACACAGCGCCCCACATCTGCAAATATCCATACTGGCAAGGAGGAAATGTAAATGAACAAAACTCAGCATCAGATTGTTACATTTGAGAGTTAATGATTATGTGAAAAAGATTTGGCTCTGTAATGTGCTCTGCAGCAGACTAACTTGTGAATGACAGTCAGGTAAAAGATTTATCTTTTCACTCGGGAATGTGGCTGCTCCTCTCTATCGGCACACATCACAGCAGCTCCACCGTCACTTTCAAAGCCAACAAGTTTGCACATAATTACTTCAAATACCCCCTACATAAATGCAGGATGCCACAGACACCAGCCCCGAAGCATGCAGAACAACAAACTAAAATAAGGGGCTTCACAGCTCCCCTTTGTGGGAAGTTCTGACGTCAGCGTTTAGGCACAAAGGGTAGGAATAGTTTTAGGAATACATTGTGAGTCTTCTGACACTCTTAGCCAGGTTGATTTCTCTTTTATTTGGGTAACCAGGCTCCTCTTTTAAGGAGAGGAACGGCTTGTTTTATACAGAGGAGGAACTGGTGGAGTTACATCATGACCCAGTATAAGATAATATAAGCTGCCTCAGCCGAAGCCTGAGAACATCATGTTCACTTAGTATGGCTCCTGCACAACCTGAGCTTTCTTACTTCCATTTCTAACCTGTTTCCAATCACTGCATCTCTCCATCTTTTACCTCTACCTCCCTGGCTGTTGATGGACTAAAAGTAAACTTTTAGGAGCTAGAGGAAATCTCCAAAATTAAAGTTTGGAGCTGAGCTGATCACACTTAAGGTCTTGGTTCATGTGTGTGTCCACATTGGCCCCAAGGAATTTGTTTTAATTTGAGACGACATTGTCCATCTGTGTATGTGTGTATACATCTGTGTGTGTGTGTGTGTGTTGGGGGGAGTCAAACCCGTGTCATGTATCACAGTTTAATGGGCCAGTTAATAAAAAGCAGGCTGGAGGAGACAGATAAACTGCAGCAGACCACACGCAGCTAGGAGAGACTCAACCACATGTTAATGCTGATACAACACAGTGTTAGGGCAGCTACTCATTATTTCTAATATTACTCTGCTAAGTATAGTGCTGATGAACTGATGATAATCACAGATCTGTTAAATCCCTATTTACGTTTATATAAGCAGAAGAAGAAGAAAGAATACCTTGTTAAAATTACTTTAGACTGCTTCTCAAATCGGTCAAGATACTACAGTTCTTACCTTGGCAGGAAAAGCAGCAGAGAGAGCAGCAGCTTGGAGCATACTGAACCCATGCCACCACACTAGCCTCATAGCATATTGGTGTCTAAACATGTTAAAGAAAAAATATTAACATACTACTAAATCAGGCTTTAGACTGATCTGTACTATACTTAACTCTGAACGCTGCCACACACACCTCCCGTTCAAACCTTCTGTTTGCGAGGGGCAGCCAATCAGAGTATACTTTGGTCTAAGAGAGTTTAGCAACTTGCTTCAAACATATGATTAACTGACAGGCTGCACAACGACCAAGTTTAAGAAAACAGGGATTATTTTTAACTGTGGATTGCACAAAGCTACTCTAATAGTCCAAAATCAAAAAAAAGTGATATAACCACCAGTTGCTAGGGCTGCTGGCAGATTGTCACAATAACCTGCAGTTTTCTGCTGGGTGCTACTTTTATAACGGTTTTAATCTGACCATCACTGTCAAAGACCCTTCAGTTTCAGTACTGGCTCTGCATGCCCCTCTGCTTGTGTCAAGTAAACTCCAACCTAAAAGTTGCATCTTTTACCGTTTATCGAATTGGTCTGTAAATCTGGCTTCTTTTTTTTTTTTTGGCTCCCTGAGGCGACCACCGTATCCACTTGGTGTCCATCCTGTTGATTTAACATTTTCCAGGAGAGCAGTAACCCTCAGACTAAAGCACATAAACACATGCTCTGTTCTGTTCACAGTGTCGATATTTCATCCTAAACAGCGTCAGATCCAAAATCATTTGCAGTCGGGGCTCTAATCAGACCCAGAGTGTATGTATGTGTGTGTTTATCTGCGTGTGAGGAAGAGGTTTTTGAGGAATGCCAGGAATGTCTATTGTTCAGTTTGGGAAGGACTGATGGGGGGCAGACTATTGTGTTTCATGGTTCTTGGCACCACAGATCTCAGTCTTACACCGGTCTCCAGGGGCCATGTGGTACAAAAAAAAAAATCTAAACAACGGGATGTGTGTGTATGTGTGTGTGAGTGCAGTTTTTAACCATCTATCTGTCTGTGGAAAAGTCCCCCTTAGAATCGAATATGTTTGAGTGTTTGTGTGTGTGTGTCTGGGCCCACAAATCCCTTTGTGATAGAGTCAAACAAGCATTCACTAACAAGAAAAACAACAAAAAACCCAAAACCGATGTAGAGCGTGATGAGCCGGGCTGTCAGAGGAGAAACGCTCTTCCAGGAAGCAAACGAATGTTTTAAATGAACACGAACAAACAAGCACTGGCAAAACAGCCGGCCTGTGGACAAAATTTAGAGAGATTACAGCAGAGCTGAGGCAGGAAGGGAAACGTTTAATTTAACATTTTGTTTTAATATGTAAAACATTTGGACTAGCTAGACCAGATATGCAGCTAATTACTGACATTACAGCTAATTTAACTGGGAATGTCCAGGTAATCGTGCCCTCTTTCCCCCGTCAACAAACTTCAATTACAATCCCCCGTTATAATTATGATTAATAGAGCTTAATACTTACAATTAGAGGCGCTACACATTAAAATGTGCTTTTGTAAGCTGAAATTAAATTGTTTAACTGTACTCTGACGAAACACATCAAATCTGGTATTAATATTGGATTTTAAAGGAGCTAAAATAGTTCAGCGTACCACCTACTGTCTACTGTTTCAAATAATCCTGAGGGTTCTATCTAGAACACAGGTGTCGAACTCCAGGCCTCGAGGGCCGGTGTCCTGCAGGTTTTAGATGGGCCCTTGATCCAACACAGCTGATTTAAATGGCTAAATGACCTCATCAACATGTCTTTAAGTTCTCCAGAGGCCTGTTAATGAACTAGTCATTTGATTCAGGTGTGTTGACCCAGGGTGAGATCTAAAACCTGCAGGACACCGGCCCTTGAGGCCTGAAGTTTGACATCCCTGATCTAGAAAAATAAACCCACAGCAGAAACAGGATATGGACCAACGATACATGTAAAATAACTAACAGCTCCAGCTTAATCTATGTCTTGCACAACAAAGAACCGTAACGTTTTAACCAACCCTGCCAATGTCATTGGAAACCGCCACCAAGCATTTGGCAACTGGTTTAGGAATCTACTTTTTTTTTGACCAGGGATTTTCAAAATTTACCTGAGGCCTCAGTTTATAAAAAATATTTGTTTTAGTTTGTTTTGTTTTCAATTCCCATTAGTTTCAGTTATTTCGGGTCCTTTCCAGGGAGTGTGTGCTATTTTCAGTTTAGTTTTTATTGTTTAAAACTGTTTAGTTTAAGCTTAGTTGTATTAGTTTCCATGTTAGATTTAATCTTTTTAAACCATATATTATGGAGGGTATTAGTTGAAGGGTGAAACATAAGAAGTTCAGAATAAATACTAACCCTACTAACAAGGCATATTATTAAAGGTTGATTTACAGTGATGTCGACATCCTGAGGTGCAATAAGCTCATCATCAGGCTGTGATAACAAAACTGAAACCAGCAAAGACTAAACTTCTTCTTTACTTTTATTTTATTGTAGTTAAACACAAAAACATTGTTTCAGTTCTCTATTTTTTTTATGTTTTTAGTTTGTATTTATTTTTAAATAAAAAGTTTCACATCTACTTTATTAATTTTTCTCTATTACATTTTCATTAATTTTTCTGAGGTTTGAGTATCACCAAGCGGATCATGCCTCACGTATCGACCGCTCATCATCATCTTGCAAACTTTTAATGCTTAAAAATGATGCATTTCCTAGAGTTTTCCTTCCAATTGGGGATCAAGTTTAATCTGCAACAATTTTGTATCTCACTTACTGTATGAGTTAGTTTCTGAACCTAAATTTTGATGATTAACTCATTTCCCATGTGAGCATTTGCTGATGTACATGAAAGCACACCACTGACATGACAAATTAAGATCTCAATAAGAAACAAACTTGACTTCTGTTTGTGAACAGTTCACCTAAAAGAATAATATTAAAGAAAATAAGAGACACTATGTATAATAGAACCACGGTGGAGCCAGCAGATGGCACCCTGGTTTCAGTAGGGTCAAATTAACGAGCACTTATTGAAGTATCTTCTCAAAATGTAAGAGAACTGATTTGCAGCATGGTTGTGGAAAGGCTTAGTCAAATAATAAAATAAAACAATAGAAATTAAGGCTTGGCACACTCTGCCACTTATTTGCACATTTAGAGATATTTAGTAGTCTATCCATCAACCTACACATCTATCTGCTTCTAGTTCTATCAATCCATCTATTGATTCATGGATCTATCTATTCATTTATCTAGCCACTGACCTATCAACCTGTCATCAACCTATGGACATGCATGTACAACCATCCATAATCAATCAACTTTTCTACCAACCCATCAATTGATCTATGCATCAATCCATTTTTCTATCTATTAATTTAGGCATCAACCGACCTATCATATACCATCACCTATCTACTTATCAATCCGTCCACCCTCAATCTATCAACTAACCAACCTTCCGATAAGTAAATGCCCTGCTCTACCTCCTGACAGCCACCCTGTCAATCCATCCATCCGTCTATCTATTTATTTGTCAGGGCCAATCCACACATACTGAGCTCATATGACAAAAGATGCCTTTAACCTGATTCAGCTACTACTTAATTTCCTGTCAATTTCATCTCATCTTTACTCGCGTTCTTATCTGAATCAGAAATCGCGTCAAAACATATCAGCATTTTCTTTCACCTAAATACCAGAAAAGTCCCACAAACCCCGGATTCTTTTCTACCCCAGCAACTTTCCCTGTTTCCATTCTTTCATCTCCTCTCCCTTCTCCCCACCGTGGCCTTTGGTTAAAAACAAATGTTTGACTAATGTGAAGCGCAGATGAAAGGGTGAGCCGAGATGAAAGGGCTTTGTCATAAAGTCGTGTTTACGCTGTCAAAATCATCAAACGTGATGTCAGCCTCTCTTGTAATTATCATTTTAATTTCCTTACGCATTCTCCTCCTGCCACGTAACTCCAGTCTTTGTCGGTGGGTATTTCCTGCTGTTCTATCATCTCATCTCTGTGAGTTTTAGATATTTACCAGATTGCCGACAGAGTGTTTACAGGGACGTATATAAAAATGAAATTGGGTATGAGAGAGTGAGTAAACCTTGATCTGAGCAAGGAGACTGAGCAAAAGGTAGGTTAACACAGGGAGAGACAGACTCATGCCCACATCCACACCAATGGCTTTCTAACTAAATTAAACTAACATTCATGTTTGGACTGTGGGAGGAAACCAGAGCACCCGGGTCCAACCGAAGCTGCCAAATTACAGACCTGAACCCAAATCCAAGCTACTTCGTTGGCTCTTTCTGCTCTACAGTGTGTATTTACTCTACAATATGTTGCAAGTCTTCTTCATTATTACAAAGTTACACAGAAAAGGAGCTCTATGTCTCTATACTGAGACCTCCCATATTCCTCTTGATAGAGGGAAACCTGTACGTGGAAAGCAGCCGTAAGACCCAAGCACAGCAGAGAGAAGCCATCAACTGTATGAAAGGTGGGCCTAAGGCGGAGGTGGGTTGCAAAGTTGTCTGCAGATTTGCAGTAAGTGGGGGAGGCTATATGGGATGAGCTGAGCCACCCACTGAACAGCAGAATCGAAATTAAAGTGTTTTAAAAGCAAAAAGCACAAAATTTGTTTTTTCACATTATTGGTTGTTAAACCTAACATATGGAATGAGAGGTTAACGTGTAACCGTACAGTACACCTTGGATAATTGTCCTTTTAGACTCTAATAATGAAGATTTTCTGATCTTTTTGCAACAATAGAAGACGCTCCCTGTTGGGCATGGAAAAGAATCCAGGATAACTTTTTAGACCATGAAGCTACATCCATTTTTTACACTGCAACACTGGTTAATCCAGACTTTGAAGACACATTTTAGTGCATTTTATCTGTAAAGTCAAATTCTTTTACCAAACTATTTTGGTACTGCTGCATATTTATTAAATAATTGTTCCTCTTAAATTTACACAGATACATGTTGTTCCTTCAGGAATCACTCATAAAAGCTTAAGTGAGATGCAACAAGCAATTTGACTTTACCTATAAATACTGAAGTGGAATTAATCGCTTCTGTCTCGTACCAGTTAACATTCATGCTATGTGTAGTTCACTGGCGCCCCCTTAGGGGTTTTTTGGTAATGAAGTTCTAAAGATTTGGCGCTTCCATTTACAGCTGGACACATAGAAGGAGTCAAATAAAACTAAAATTTTAGAAGCTTCTTCTTCTTTCAAAGTTCATGTAACTGTTATCATGGCTGGTTAACGTAATATAAACATAGGCACATGTACACCTGCATGTACAGAGGAGCTTCCTATTCCATCAGTGGCTGTAAATAAACTGTTTGGTCTTTGGGTTTTCACACAAGCAAACACACAAATCTTGCCAACACATTAGCTGGACAGGAAGCAGGGAGGGGAAACTCTGGGAAGAACAGGAAATAAATGATTCAAAAGTTGAAGAATGTCCTCCTGCATGCTCCATGGCTGCCCACCACAAAGGGAAGCTAAAACACACTCACACACACTGCAGCTGAAGTTAACAAAAGGTCTCTGAAAACAGGAAGTACTATAGAAGAGACATTTCCAGGTCGGACCAACAAAACATCCCCAAACTTCACTTCCAGAAATATATTGGAAAAATCATCACTCGCTTAAAAACACCCCAAAATATGTAAAGAGACAAAAATACTCCGAGGTGACAACACTTTGTAAAGGAGGGCAGTGGGCAGGCAAGCGTAGAAATGGAAAACTATTCTTATCAGAGAACACAGAGGCTTAACAAAAAAGCTCCCATGTTTGATTTATAGGGGAAAATGTGTGAAGGAGTTGTCCATTTAATTTTTTAACAGATACAACAACGCAGCACAGGAAATTCTGTTCCTATAGACGTATGAAGCTGACCTTTTATCCAAAACATATTTATGAATTAAAAAAAGGATTGGAGCTTCAAAATGTCTACTGAAAGTCATCAAGGTCCAGTAAGACAAGTTTACAGAGTACATGGTGGAAGGGTGATCATTAAAAAGGGGCTCTGTAATATTTAAAGACTGTTCATAAAGGACAGACATAGTGGAGCCAATGCAGAAGTGCTATAAACCTAGATTCTCCTGAATGGCCAGCAGGGGGCGACTCCTCTAGCTGCAAAGAGACTTCAGGTTGTTTGGAAGTCTGGGAAATTAACTTGCTTCATTCTTGATTTTTAATCTCAGTAAAAAAGTTTTTAGTGAGGTTATGATCGAAACAGCTGATTTAAAGTCTGCTTCAGAACAACATGGTGCTCATTTTGAAAATTATTTTCACATTTACGTAAAATAGATTATAAAGCAAACTGCTTCTATACGGACAGCTAGCGGTGTTATTTACACTGGCATTTTTCTGCTTTGACATATGAAAATAAGTATATATCAGTGATATTCAATGTACGTGAAGAACCTTGGTATATAATATATAGCAAATGATCATATTAACATAAGTATGTCTTATGTACGCTAGTGTGATTTTATTATATAGTGTAGCTACTTCTGGAGGTGTTTGGGGGTAATTAAGTACAAAAATGCACTTTATTGCCCTGTCCTTCATAAAATGTTTTCATTTATGTATTTTGCTTCTCTGTGAAAACAAGCTTTCTTTTGTTAAGACAGCAGTTTTCTTAATTAAGAGAAAATACAGCGCAAGTTAACAACAGTGTGGGTCTCTTTCACCCTCAGCTGGCTTGTTAAAGGAGCCAAAAAGCATCACTCCTGAAAATAAAACGCCAAAATGGACCCAAACACACTCCCCTTTTCTTACCCTCCACTGAACTGCTGGGCAGGCCAGTAAAATCCTGCGGTTTGCCAAATTTAGCCTGTGGGCCTTCCTTTGGCCTGCTCCTCTTTCAGCAACAGGACAATGTAGTAGGTCTGATCTAAATGTGTTTTACTTAAAGAATAAACAATGGTGCTAAGAATGGAGAGAAACAGATAGAAAACAGACTAAATCCAACATCTCTGTAGCAGCTGACAGGCACGAGAATGAAGACTTTACTGTAAATGTAATGGAAAGCTGTCTGAGACAATATGCCCTTTTGTAAATCATACACAAGCCTCCTTTTCGAAGCTTTCCAAGCAGAGTTTAGCGAAAAAAAAGGAAAAAAAAAGATGTAGTGCTTTTGTGCAAAAAAAAAAGAAAAAGTTGCACAAAAGCACTATTTTCAAAATCATCATCTCTCCTCGCCAACTCCACATTTCCTTCCACTGAATTTACATCTCATAATTAAATCCACACAGTGTGTACATTTTCCCCACAGGGTCCATCAGCTGAAAAGACCATTTATTCAGAGGCCACTACCGTACAGGGGAACCCTGGTGAGTGACTTCCTGACGTTTCCACAGGCAAACCTGTTGAGCACATAATAATCCACAACATTACTCCCCATATGAGGCCGTTTAGACCATTTGAGCTTTAATTGAGCTTAGAATAACAGAATGAATGTGCAGGATAATTTATCACCTTTATTACACACATGTGCATACAGATGTAAAAACATATGGGTGCTTTAAGTTTGGCGGGAAAAAAAGAAATGAAATGTAGTCCTACCTAATTTTTACAAAACAAGATGATTGGTTGAAAGATTCCCTTTAGGTTGTCAAGCAAAAAGACAAAAAAGGGCTTAGGCTCCAAGAAGAGGGCGCTGTTCAGGCACTGTCAGACTATCAGCTTGTAAAGTTCTGATAGTGCTGTGCTGTATCACCCTGAAGCATTTCCTGTGCTTGATGAGGCCCTCATCTTTTCTTGTTTAGAGAAAGAGACACAAACTTCAGAAACTATTCAGCTGTCATTCTCAGCCTGTACAGCTTTTTATCAGCACTGCTCACGTTTACCACGTGTTGTTTTTAACACAACCAACATGTTTTAAAAGGAGCAACCTTTGAAGGTGAATCGTTTCCATTTGCAGTGTCCATTTAACTTTGCACTGCTTTACTTTTGCTCACTAGATACTTAACTTTAAGTGTTGGCCAACAAGTCGTGTCTTTTGTGCAAACTCCAGACAACACTATCAACCAAAGCAATCGCAAAGAGGTTTTTGGTGCCGTTTACCTGTTCGCAACTGTCTGATCTCTAGACCCATGTGAATCAGGCTACGGCAGCTACTTTCAACCACTTGCAATACTTCTTTTTGCCTAATGACCAGTAGTTACCAATCAGTTGCCAATAAGTCTTGAGGTCTGTGTAACTGGGGAAAGCCAGTTAAATGCTGGATTAGCACTATAGCTTCTTATCCAAATATAGTAACTTCTAGCTTCTAAAACTAACCATGGTGTGGCCAAAAACACTAACATGGAGGCTTCAAAATCTGGAGTCCAAAACTCATTATATAATGTTACAGTGGCTACATCCATGCTTTTACATTACCTGCAACTCTGATTGATAAAAACATGTTTTAAGCTACTTGCGGTTGCTTCCTTGCTACAAGGGGTGACCACATTTAGCAGCTCGGCGTGTTTCATTTGGCATGCTTTTACACCGGATGACTTTCCTGACACAACCCCAAAGTAGATTTGTGTCTCCAGCTAGAATTAAAACAATAATTGTGCAAACCACTACAGCAGGGGTCCCCAACCTTTTTTGCGACACGGCCGGTTTATTTCGGACAATATTTTCACAGACCGGCCTCTAAGGTGTCGCGGATAAATACAAAAGAATAAAACCAGTACCGGTTCCAAAAATAAGGAAATTTAGTCATAACACACGGGCAAAAACTTAGGTTAAACCGAGTTAACAATAAAAAAGATAAAAAAACAACTATAAAAACCGATAAAAACCCTAACCCAGTAAACCATAAATTTCACACCCGAGCCTCAACTCTCACGGACCGGTACCGGTGAGTGGCCCGGGGGTTGGGGAACGCTGCACTACACCACTGGAGGCACCAATGGATAAAAAGATGCTAAAAATGCTAAATGTGCCACAAAAAAAAAAACCTTAGTAGGCTTTCAATATCAGCCTAAGTAACATCTATGTGTAGGAACACTGCTCTCTTTCTCTACTTTATAATGAAAGCACAAAAAAAAAAAATCAGGAAGTTTACAGTTTTAGTTAACTCAACGCTAACTGTGAACTAATCTTTCACATTTTGCAGTTTTAAGTATTCATATAACAAAGTAGTCATACTAAAGTAGTCTGATGTGAAACAAATGGCAAAAGAGGGACTTTGTGTTCAGCTATCAACTTTTTGGCATCACTGAGTCCAACCCAAAAATATCTGTCCTACCAAACCACACCATGTCACACTTTTTACACATTCCCACTAAAAATATAGTAAGAAACACGAACGCCCGTGCATTTACATGCCATCTCTGCACAAACAGCCCCTATGTGTTACTAAAAGAGGTGATAATGACTTTTGGCTTTTGACTAAGGGCCCTTTTCCACTGTTAAAACTATACAAGCAGAGCCAAGTGTGCAAATGTGAGCATTTCATCATCCTTGGCCAGCCAGTATATATATATGTGTGTGTGTGTGTGTGTGTGTGTGTGTGTGTGTGCGTGCAGTACTTTCAGAGGGTTCCTTGTTCCTGTACAGTAATGACTAAAACCAGACTGGCAGGCGGGTGACGTGACTGGCACAGCGTCAGGGTCAAAGTGCAACAGAGTCCCACCTAATACAGAGGCTGTGATTGGTCATTAGTGTCAGTAACGTGTCAATCACAGGGGCTTTAATTTATGTGTGGGTGGCCAAAATAAGAGGACTCCAGCCAAAAAAACAAATGATACCTCTTTACGGGCAAAGGCAGAGAAACACGCAGGCTAATGGCACAGAAACGCTGATTCATTCAGAGGAGCTTGCACAGATTAAAGGAGGTTGTAACACTGAATGTCATCGTTATAAGGCTATGTTGTTTGTAGGATTTAAGCTGAGATTAGGCCACATTTTTAACCACCTGAGATCTAAACAATCAGAGAAGAAGGTGAGGGTGAAAATTTTCAACGTTAACTTTAAATAAAGTTCAATCAGTTAGTTAATTCATCCATTTTCTAATCGAAGACTCTCTCTTTCTTGGCCTCAGTTTCAGCGAAGTTGTTCCCACCAGTTAAGAGACCAGTCCTAATGCAGGGTGCAAACTGCATGATAAAACTGCAGTGGAGGATGGGCATTGTTGATGACGATTTATTATTCTAACGTAGCCAAAAATAGACGCTTTATCTGAACACCCAGTTACAATTCTTTCAATTGTCACTTCTATGAAGTTGTTAATTACGAGCAGAGAGCGCTCCACTGGACCTTAAGAGGTGGACAAATGGTTAGGTGGAACTGTGAAACACTGTACTGAAAGCAGCTACATACCTCTTTTAGCTGCCATACATTATTTCCACAGAAATCACCTGCTTGTGCATCCTTCCTAAAGACTCCGTGCACATTGTGAAGAATGGCAAATTCAACTTTCAACCTTTAACTGAGATTTTATGACTATAATTGCGTCCTCAGACATGGTGACTAGGGATGGGTATCGAAAACCGGTTCTTGTTGAGAACCGGTTCCCACTGTTTCAATTCCGTGGAATCGTTTGCCATTTTTACAAACGATTTCCTTATCGATTCCCGTAGCCTCGAATGACGTCACCACGTTGCATAGCGTCTTTTAGCCAGTAGGAAACATGGCGCCTAAGCGGCACAAACGCCCAAAAGTTTGGTTACATTTTATGAAAAAGGATGACAACAGGGCAACGTGCAATACTTGCAACGTAGAGATTTCATCAAAGGGAGGAAACACTACGAATATGCAAAAGCATTTGCTCGAAAAACGCGATTGCTTTAAATGAATGTCGTGTTTTTGATCCGCTCCGGACTAGCGAAGCTCAACCCAGCAGCAGCGGTAGCGTTTGGACGTCCTCTCCCGTTAATACTGCAGGTAACTAATCAACTAGCATTGCATATTATGTTAGCGCGATTTGCCTTATTACAAAAGCTGCTATTACTGTACGTTGCATTTAGATGAGCATCACGAGAGAGACAGACCGTCTGTCTGGCTCAGATGCTGGCAGTTCTCGCTGCAGTCTGCGGGTGGCTTCTCCTTTCACAGGGCAGGGAAAAGTATCACGTATCCTTCCTGAAAAAGCAGATATGCTTATATTTCTGCAAAAGACTTTTTAATTCTCCATAGTTGATGGATGCAGAATTGCACAGTGCACAGTTCCACTGGACTTGAGTTGATTGTATTTGTTGCTGGCTGATATAGT
>VUQR01005826.1:8159-24568 GCA_015108515.1 Hemichromis elongatus
GAACTAGCCAGATTTTAAAAACATTTGTTTCTATTTGAAATTTTTTATATATTGTTTTTAGGGCTGTCAGCGTTAATCGCGTTTAAATGGCGTTAACGCGGGTTTTGCATTAATGCTTTTTTTTTTTTTTACGTGATTAACGCTGACAGCCCTAATTGTTTTCCTTTATGAACCACTTAAGTTATTTTTTCTATTATGTAGCATTTAATAATTTCTTTGAAAACTCTTTTGATTGCATATTCAGGAAAGCAAGTTCAGAGCTGAACTTGTCAGCTTCCAGTTGCACAAGTGTGAACTTTATGTTTATTTTATGAGGCAGTTCAGCTGCTCACAGAGATATTCTGTCCATTTGGTTTGCTGAGCCAGTGCTACTGATTCTGCTAAGCTTTATGTTCTACTTCTGTTAATCATGTCCACCATAACTGGACATGCCAGGACCACTTTCCAAAATAAGATTGCTATTTTATTTGGAGTAATCTGGAGTAATCTATTTGTACAATCATATGCCTATTTTCTGGGACTTCCCAAGCCATCCACATAGCTTCTTGAACATCTCTGCCTTTTCACCTGCATACATGACAAGCATACCAGAAACGCATCGAGTTTAGCAGCAATAGCCCCACACAGAACAAAGTAGGCTTTAAATATAACGGATATGCATTGCTTAAGTCAGATAAAGCATGGGGAGCTGAGGTGAAGGTGCATTGCCAAGCGTCCTACGGAGTCACCAGCAAAGTTTCCTGCTACTTGTTAACAGCATGCCAAACTGAGGTGGGCTGCCTTGGCCTCAGCTGATCTGGAGCATGACTTTGCAGCTTCAGGCCCAGGTTGTTTGAGCCCTTTTTGTGTTGATGCATTATAACCTTTTTATTTTTCCTTTTGTATCTGTCTAGGTGAAAACTTTGAGCAGAGTCCCCTGAAGAGGACCTTCAAGTCCAAAGTTCTGGCACGCTATCCAGAAAACGTGGAGTGGAACCCCTTCGACCAGGATGCTGTTAACATGGTACGTGGCAGAAGTGAGGCTAAAGAAGACTATGGCAGGAAGAGCTGCCCTGTGGGATCATTTCTAGAGGAAACAAGGCAGTGTGGATAATTCAGATTAGTGGTTTTGGCTAGAGAGAGAGGAAGAAACAACGATTTGTGAAGGTTTTGAGGCTTTGATTCAACACACAGTCAGGTTTCAAGGACTTGTGGATATCAAAGCAAAAAACAAATTTGAAGCTGTACTGACTGTGGCAGATTAATGATTTTGATTTAGGTGGTTTAAAATCTTATCAAGGGAAGAGTTCCACACTACAAAATGGTATTTGGGATAGAGATACCAGACATGTGTGAACAGATACGAATCACATGTAGATGAAGAAATAATCGATTTTTACGTTTATTTTACATATCTAGGGAGATCTATAAAAACACAACAGTTTAAAAAGGGACAGGCTATGGACTGATTACATGGCTTTACATTTGAGCTGTGGCAGAGGGAAAGGTGGGTGTATATGCGCACACACACGCACGCACACACACACACACACACACACACGTATGTGCCTTGATGGGAGTTTCTACTTTGCAAATAGAATATTTTTAAAGTGCTTTCATATAAATAAATGCCTAAGTAGTGTAATCAGCTGCCTTTCCAGAGAATATGTCTTCGTATATGCAAAAGTAAACTTGATGAAGGCAGTCCCTGCTCTGCGCTGAAGCATATGTGGCCCCAACGTACTGGGCTGTCAGCAAGTTCTGTTTAGAGCACCCCTCCAGCTTCCAGCAACTCGCAGCAGACCAGAAGAAATACTCCCATCACCAGCTGTAGTCCCAGTCAGGGGAGATGGACCACAGTGGTCTGGATGGAAACAAAGGTGTGTACTCTCTGTATGGATAAAGAGTACACACCTTTTTTCCACCTCACCCAGCATCACAACTTCTAAATAATTCAGCCACACATCTCTCCTTACACTGACATGGAAACAGTCCATTATGCAGCAGCGCAGCAACTGAAACCCGATGCCATGTCAAGGGCAGTTAATGTCAGAAATATCATCCTTTCTTTTTCCATGTCTTCTGATCATTATAGCTCCTTATTTCAACCTCCTCTTCTACCTACATACCTCCAACATCTCTTCATCCCATTACCATCTCATTGTCTCTGGAATTGCCCTATCTAATCTCCTCCTCTTTTAGCCTTCTGCTGGGAGGAGAGCAACAGAAAGTCATGTATTTGTGGATGGCAGGGAGGTTTGCTCACTTCTTACGGACATGGTCCTGTCAGTAAAGAGAATAAATACAACCAAATGAGTTGCACATGGTTTCTACGTGCTCTGCAGACACAGAAATCGCACAAATACCAGCATGCACAAGTTTTGCAAAACTTTTTTCTGTCATTTTAATAATTATTACAGGAATAATATTCCCATTCTTGCCCTTTAAGTTAAGCCAGATATTTTACATAATCAGAGCTGGATGGTTGTGATTCTAGTTTTCTTTGCATTCATCCAACAACATAGAAAGTTAAGTAAGCACCAGAGCATAATTCTGTGCTTCTCCAGTTGTGACTTTGCTTGATCCAATATTTGGTTCAGATATTGGTCCAATATAACTCAAATCCTAAATAAACAGGGTGTTGTAACTATGGGCCAATCAGTGGGGTCGATCTGTTCAGTTCTGCTCTATATTTACTTTGACCTGTGTCAGCAGCAATGCTTTGAATGCTAAACCAGTGCCACGGAGAACCTGCGTAGCTTGAAGGAAGCTAAGAGAAAAAAGTCAGCAGTTTTGGAGTTTCATGCTTGTCTGCAATAATCGGTGCTAACAGGGGTCGAGTGAATGGACTCTCTCCACAGCATCTCCCCGACAGCTCACTCTGTATCACTCTAGTTATGCTCACCTGGAAAGATTTTATTAAAATTAGTAGAAACATTTAGGAATGACAGAAACGGAACAGAAGCGGTGTCAGCAGAGTCAGTTGCTACAGACCTCCAAGCTTCATGTGACCCTCAACCCTGCACGGAGAGCCTCACAACAACAAGTCAAATGCAAAGACGCAGTGGTGTAGTGAACCCCACTGGACTCTAGAGCCGTGCAGACATGTTTGCTGGAGTGATGAGTCACACTTCTCCATCTGTCAATCTGACGGACGAGTCAGGGTTTGGTTGTTGTCTGGAAAACTGTAGTTGTCTGACTGCATTGTGTAAAGTTTGGTGGAGGGTTTATGATGTGGGATTGTTTTTTTAGGACGTTGGGCTCGGCATCCTGGTTCCAGTGAAGGGAACTTTCAGTGCTTCAGCATTACGAGACATTTGGGACAATTTCATGTTCCCAACTTTTTTAGAATTTTGATTTTGAATATGCAAATAAAACTGAAACAACAAGAGAAAAGAAGCAAAAAGCTAAACTAAACTTAAAAGACATCAATTTTACATGTATAACTTTATGTCTACACAATGTGTGTGTGCTTGGAACAGTTTGGGAGGGGCCCCTTCCTGTTCCAACATGACTGTGCACTAGTCCATAAAGACTTGGATGAGTGACTTTAGTTTGGAAAAACTGGATTGGCCTGCACTAAAGTCCTAAAGTCAACCTTCCATAACATCTTTGTTATGAATTAGAGAGGAGACTGTAAGCCAGGCCTTCTCCCTCAAGATCAGTGTCTAACAAATGTACTCTTCCAAAAGTGGTCAAAAATTCCCATGAACACACTTCTAAACCTAAGAATGGGACGTCACTCCAGTTTAGATGCTTCTGAAGGCAGCCAAGTGAATACTTGTGACAATATAGTAAATCTTCACTCAGTAGAACATCTTGTCAACTGGTTCAGTCCCCGGCTTCGTCAGTCTGCAATGCTGAAGTGTCTCCATGCAAGACATTGGTTGGTATTGGTGATATTGGTATGCATGTATGTGCACCAGGTGGTACACTGGTACTACACACAGTTTCTACAGTATTTCAGTGTTTTTTTGCCACATTTCCATTCTTACAGCTGCAAACAGCTTCTTCTACTTCTACAGTTTAATGAAGGTCTCAGCAGTTTTCCTGTACCGTGAACAATAAACCATGTGCATAGGTTTAACTGCTGTTGTCCTCGTTTCGTTTTCACATCTGTATTGTAAACAGGAAGACATTTAAATTAGGTTGTTTTGTCCTTTAACTGCTACATCGCT
This sequence comes from Hemichromis elongatus, assembly GCA_015108515.1. Classification (NCBI taxonomy): domain Eukaryota; kingdom Metazoa; phylum Chordata; class Actinopteri; order Cichliformes; family Cichlidae; genus Hemichromis; species Hemichromis elongatus. The sequence goes on from VUQR01005826.1 coordinate 12,317, forward strand.
CATAAGTAAATTGGCTTCTACATGAACAGCCACGCTGCACCGGCACATCCTGTGTTGCTCCTCACTCACGTAGTTAAATGATTGTTTCTGCTTCCTGGTTCATTCTGCAGGCGTGTACCGCAGCCCGGTTAATGCTTATTTGATGCAAGACTTGCCAGATGTCATTATTTATATCATTACTTTCATTACTGACTGAACTCAGGCAAAAGCCTTGCATTTGTTCCATAGACAACAAAACAGAATAAAAATGTTCATAGCCTACGGTCAGATGCAGGACGGGTGTGGAAAGGAAATGATCTGCGAGTACTCATTAAGTACTATGGATAATTCAATCAGGCCTAAACATTTGTTTATGTGCCTTTCAGTGTACACATTGTGGATAACAGTTTGTGTGGTTGTACTCATGCATAGACATGGTGAGGTGTGTTCAGGACATTAGCGTACCTAAAGACTTGAGACTCGACCCCACAGTGTGTCCCTCGTAAACCCGGTGATGGCAATAATTGATAAATAGAGTTTGGCTGTGAAAGCAACGTCTATAGTAATCATATGACATGTGATTGCTGTAGAGAGCAAATTCCAACAATTAGGGCAGAAATTCAAATTTGAGAAGGGTCAAGCAGAGAATCACGGGCTTTTTCTTATAAGATTTTCAGCCGTGGAATTAATTTTTACTGGTGTTTGAAAAACATATGAGATCTGCAAAAATGTAGGATTATGGATACAAAACAGTGTGAATGAATTAGAACTGACACTAGTTTTAGAAGCGGTGAATGATTTCTGTTTATCCTTTCTCCCTGCAGCTGTGTATGCCTAAAGGTTTGTCGTTCAGGACCCAGGCAGACCAGCGCGATCCTCAGTTCCACTCCTTCATCATCACCAGGGAGGATGGATCTCGAACATATGGTTTCGTTCACACCTTCTATGAGGAGGTGACCAGCCCACAGATCTGCTCTGCCATGCAGACTCTCTACCAGATGCACAATGCCGAGCAAACAAATGCCACTTCTTCCTCCTCCTCCTCCTCCTCCAGCATGGACTCGCTCGCCAGCAGTTTAGATGAAGGTTACTCCCCCACCTCATCCTCCTCATCGTCTTTATCTCGCGCAGCGGGGAGCTATGACTCGTCACGGGACACGCTCTATGTGTCCAAGGCCTTGTGTCTGATCACGCCTATGCCCTTCATGCACGCCTGCCGGCGCTTCCTTGCACAGATGCACTCTGCCGTTATAGCTGCAACCACGCCCCCCTTGCCACTGGAGAGCTACGTTTACAACATCCTGTACGAGGTGCCACTGCCCGCTCCGGGGCGTTCACTAAAATTCCACGGCATATACGAAGCCATTGTCTGCCAAAGGCCTGGGCCGGGGGAGCTGCCCCTGGCCGACTTCCCCCTGGCAGAGGCCTTCGCTCTGCTAGGAGTGGAAAACCTCGTCCAGGTGTTCACCTGCACCTTGCTGGAGATGCAGATCCTGCTGTACTCCCAGGGTAGGTACATTCTACACATGCTGCCAGAGTTTTGGTGCTAATATAGTTTAAATTGGTTCTACACAGAATACAGACTAGGAACTGGAGATTGTTACACTGTGTTTACTGATTTTTTTTTGGCATCGGGGGTTTGTGGGTGCATGGAATGGTGCTTTCAACAGGTCAAAGAAACCAGAAGATTGTTATTATTTGCTGCTGAACCAAGAACAGAGTCGTTCTTCAGGACCCAGCTGTAGATTTTAGAAAAAAGCATCCTGACCGTTTTCTGCAAATAATAATCCGTCATTGAAAAGTCGTCAGGTCGTCAGGTTCAGTAATATCTTATAAACGTGCAATGTGAACAATTGAGAAGGGTGTTCCATGTTTGTAACACCTAAATGCTTCAGATCATCAAACAAATTTAAATATTAGACAAAAATAACACAAGTAATCACATACTTCAGTTTGTAAATGAAGGTGTGATGGTCTGGGACTGTTTTGCTGCCTCAGGAGCTGGAAGACTTGCTGTGGTCCCTAGCTGTTGGTCACTGTAGGACGATGGCACATTTTAATTTTTAATCATTATTATGTTGCCAGTTTCTGGGCAGCTAATACACCATGCAGCATAGTTTGGTTTCCTTTCCAAAATTGGGACAATTAAGTTAAAGTTATGTTAAAGATTCATCTTGGCAATAGTTACATCTCCAGTCCAGCTGGTCGACACACTGTGAGGATCTGGGCTCTTTTATAAAACTCTCTAGAAAATCTCCCAAAAGCACATTTATTCAGGTATCTTCAGATGAGACACTTCTTCTTCTGTCGAACGGCAATTATGTTCCTAAATTTGCGTCCAACTCTGAAAGGGTTAATATCTGTTATCTCTAATATGCTGGTGGGCATGCAAGGCCCTTCTATTGACAGGACTACAACTGATTGGAAGCAGGACTTCAGCATGCCTCTGTCTGAGGATATGTGAGATTTAATATTTAAGTGGATAGATTCAGCGTCTGTCTGTCCCCACCTCAGTGGCTGAGAGATCGTATGTCCTGTGTAAGCCTGGAAAAGATCTGTTCGTATTGCCAGCAAAACATAGAAGCAGCTGTGGGGTCCTTGCTGAAGTATTTTGCAAATCTTCAGGCCCTGAGCCCCAAGATTGCTCTATGAGCGTCAACATCATTTATTTATGTAGATGTTCATTTGTTTATTCTTATTTGTTCTATATCATTCTGTACATTCTATTCCTATTAGTCTCTTTAACTGTGCCACCTTAAGTTTAGCTCTGTTCCTTCTTAGAATCTAAGACCACGCTGCAAGATGCTCATTCTAGTTTTTCTGATTTTTTTTCCTATTACAACCTTTACAACATTTTGCTTTTTATCTGCTTGGTTAAACTTAACAAAAATGTCTTTGAGAAAAAATGTAATTAAATGAATCAACTTAAGAGGTTTCAGTGGATACAAAGTTGGCTTCACTCTATTGTCCTATGACATCGTTCCTTAATTTGAGACCTTTAGCCACTGGAAGCTATTGTAAGGCTTTCCGTCTGGCTGAAATGCCAGAAGTTGTGGGAGTCTGTGGAGAAAATTTGTTTCAAACATACTGTTCCTCATTTTCTCTACTTTCAAGCTGAGAAGCATAAGAAGCTTCTACAGTAAGTTCCACACGTTTTAACGAGGCTTTATCTGCATATCACACTCAGATGCACAGTGATCAGATTTTCCTGCTTCTTGGATTCCTTTCATTTATTATTGAGAGCTGCAGTGAGACACAGTCTCGACAGTGTGTGCGTTCCTCACCGTGTTAGAGTATTAGAGCCGAATGCAGAGAACCTAGCGTGTAGACTGAGATCATTATTTGTCCTACATTCGTCGGTCATACTCTTTTGCAGTTTTAGTGCAGCTTCAGCACTCTCTCTGCAGCTTGTTTATCTTCTGTGCAAGATGAGTCATGCAAAAAGAAACTGTAAGCTCATACACCAGGTCTACAATTTAAAATCAAAAACGCCAATTTTAAAGGTGTTATTCCCAACTGCGTGTCAGGCAACCACCAGAAACGACCTCTGAGAGCTCCAGGTTCTCTGTAGGCAAACAGAAGTCACTCATGTAAATACTTAGAGGAAAAACAAAGCCTGTATTAGTTTGTCAGTCACGTTTGATTAAATGGGATTCTGATAAAATGGCATAATGAGTTATCTGTCCAGACAGAACAAACTCTGCTGAAAGAGAGACATTTAACTTCTCAACTCTGAGGCAAACGATTGAAGTGCTACCAATGAGACTTGACTCCCTCACTATAGATGCTGAAGTCGTCCCAGTGATCTACGTTTGTAAAATCTTACCTGCTTCCATTGTTCTGGCATCTTTAATCTCTGGATGTGATCAAGGACCTTAGTGCAGGTTTCTTGTGGTCTGTCTGTATTATTCTTAGTAAAGAAAAGGTTTTTCAACACTTTTTAGCATGAGCCTATTAGTAAAGATGATTCCTGTAGCCTTTCCAAGGAACATTTATTCTGCAAAGATCTGTAAGGAGAAAACATGAGGTTTGCATTTAAAATGTTTGCATTACAAATTTTTTTTAAATTAAAGTATCAAATTTCATATATAATCTAACATTAATGATTGCAAAGAAGGTGAGCTTAACTGACTGATTTAATGTTAATGATGACTTTGACAAGCGCTGAAGCTTTTGCTGTAAATTAAAGGCAAATAAAAACCTTTTCCTCTGTAAAGCGATGAAGACGCTATAAGTTTGGTCACATTCTTGGCAAATGTCAGTGTGATTTCATTGTTTCGGCATGTTCTGAGATTACCGTCAAAGTCAATGTAGGTCAACCAACTTTCTTTCTTTTTGAGTGCAAATCCCAGAAAGGCTGAGTTTTCAAGCTGCTCCATTCAACAGTTAACTTAAGTACATATAGAAACATGAACCAGTGCTAGATGTTAGTGAGCTGCTGTCCTGCCGCGTGGGCCCCTGCTGGCTCCGATCGGTCGACAGCTGATTACTACCTGACACATAGATACGCTTTCTGACCTCCAGCCTTTATCTGCCCACAGTACAGACTCACTAGCTGTGGCACTTTGGGACATTGGGGTGAGGGGCAGTGCATTTTACCACACTCACTAAATGGTAATGAATGTAATTTAGTCATTTTTATTGATTTTATTGAGTTATTAATTAGTTGCCTCACAGCAAGAAAGTCCTGAGTTCAGTTCCACCATGGGCCCGGGGTGTTTCTGTGTGGAGTTTGTATGGGTTTGGGTTCGTGGGTTCTCCCCGGGTACTCTGGCTTCCTCCCACAGTCCAAAGGCATGGAGGTAGAGGGTTAGATGGAGTAGATGGTAACTCTAAGGTGCGAATGGCTGTCTGTCTCTATGTGTTAGACTGGCGACCTGTCCACAGTGGGCCCTAAGACTGCCGGGATGGGCTCCAGCGCCCCGGCGACCCTGACAGTGATAGGTGGAAGAGAATGGATGGATTGATATTCATTAATATTCACATTCCTTCCCAGAATCTCTGACTTTGGCAACCAATCAAAAGTTAGACCTAAAACTTCCACCAAGAGAAGGTCGGTGGATCAATCCCCGGCTGTACCCAACGATGGAACCGCTGACTTCATTGGCTATTGATGACCACTGCAGGACATTCACAGGTGTTTTGTAGATACACCTTCAGAATCTGTTTGCAGTTGTTTTCTTCACACAGAACAAGGTCCCCATGTGAGCTAACACTGCGCCGGTGCAAATCCGACAGTAACCTCCTTTTAACCCTCACAAGAAGGGCTGGTTTGATTGGTGTTTAAGGTGCAGAGTATGTGTTTATCCAGAGCAGTCGGCTAACGTTTTCACACAGTGTGATTAATCAGCGTGTTTGACTTGTCATGGGATGACAACTTGCTTCCTGACAATAACAGCTGTTTACCACAGACTTGCTCACTTCTTGCCTTGTGAGACTGCGCTGCTGGTCTTTATCAGTCCCTAATGCATCGTTACAGTTTCACAATGACTTGACCTGTTTCGTCTTGTTTCTCGGTTCTCTAACAACAACAGCATCCCTGAGCCCTGTCGCTGCTGGGGCTTTCCAAAATATATCTGAAGGTGCCTTGAGTTAGCAAGTTTAAAGTTTGTCAGTGTGAGTAAAGGGAAGAGGGGGAAATGATGCACCTCACCACTTCAGTCAGATTAGAACAGCAAGTGTTAATGACTAAAGTAGAAAAGCCGAACTTATTCTAAGGCTAAAGAGAGCAGCTAGGATGAGACGTGCTGGAACATTAAAACTCAGGAGTGTTTGTGTTAGATTTGCTTGCTGTGTTTCCCACACAGAGGAGAAACTTTGAACGTGTACAGACATATGAGAAATATGCTCACACGCCTACAGGTAGGATCTTCAACACCTGGCTTGTCTCTTTCCCACAAAACCATTTATTGATTACTCAGATTTAAGAACGTATCCTTATGCTATATTCACACCTATTCGTACAAGCACTTTTTTCTGTGCTTAAATGCTTCGTATTTAACCCTCACCTTGGACGGATTGCAGAGCAACTTGGGGTTAATATTTGCCAAAGGATATTTGGCATGCAAGCGCGAGTCTTCTGATTAGTAATAGCTCTACCTCTTGAGCCTCAGCCAACCTGTCAATCATGCTTTAAATAAGTGCAGTTATTTTTAGATGCATGAACAATGTTCTGTTATAATGCAGTTTTAAAAAGTAGACCCAGATTCAATGGGAAAACCTGAGCACTGTGCCAGCTTAGCCCCACAGTTTACCCAGTACCACCAGTATGCCTGCCGCAGGTATCACGATGTGTACGAGGCGCTATGAATGATTTAACATACGCGTGTATAACTCGTAGGTTCTTACTCATTCAGGCCCTGTCAGTCAAGGAGCTCGTTACGAAAGAGACTGGACTTCTTTGAGTTTCTTAACGACGATGAAGAGCACAAGTGTTTGGTCCACATGGCATACAGTGCTGTGAAGGTGTTCACAGGTGTGTGTGTTAAGGTGTTTGACCTAATCAAGTCTTTGTGATAATTGGTAACGAGTCTTTAACATCGCTGTGGAACACTTCCAGCACGCTTATCTCTGCAGAATTGTTTAAATTCAGCCACTTTGGAAAGTTTTTAAGACGATCAGTCAGTCTAAGTAGACGCTTTCACACGTGAACCCAAGTTCAGTTCAATTTCAGTTGCCTCCGACTGCCAACAGTTTCCTAAAGCTGCGTTATATAGTAAGGATTTGCCCTGCAATAATACACATAGTGAGTGAAAAAGGTGACTGCAGAAGGAAAACCCAATGCATCATGGGAATCCCCCAGCAGCCTACACCTATTGCAGCATAACTAAGGGAGGATTCAGGGCCTTTCTTATCAACGAGGCTAAGTGGAGCCAGCGTCTTCTGTGCTCCTAGGGGCTCTTCTTCTTGTTCTTCATTTAAACGACGAGAATACGTGTAGGCATATGCTGCCCCCTTCAGGTTCAGAACAATTGCACCCTGAGTTTGTATGCTGCCTATGGTGTTCACCTTAGTAAACACAAAAACAAGTACTGTTGCAGATTCTGAAATCTGCCTTTGAGAGGAATCACAAGTATTGGTTCGTTTGACGTCCCAAATTCTCTGAACACATCAAAGGAAAAGACCTATCACCTCACTTTTTATTCAAGTGTGTGACATTTATTCTAACGTGTATTTTACCGACTTACCTCCAAGCCTTTGAAGCAGCTGTTCTGTTCTGATCATTTTTTACGTGTGTGTGTTTTTATATACACACAATTCTATATACATTCTGCCTATAGATACTAACAGCTGCATCTCTATCATGGAGACTGTGGTCAAGTGTTTGGAACCATTCAGTGAAGGTGCACATACAGTGCAGAAGGAGGGAGCAAAGGGGAAGTGGGCCATAGGAGAGGAGAGCAGCTGGTTGGATGAATTCATGAAACCTTAGTAATGTTTGATAGCCGCCCACCTCTGTTTCCTCAAAAATAATAATAATAATTCAATCTGATTAAACTGCCACTGATTTCAATATTAGATCCAGCCTGCAACCGCTGGCTTTGGCAGTTTTAGAGAACAGCTGAGGCAATATTCTTACCCACACACACACACACACACGCACGCACACACACGCACACGCACAGACACACACAAAAGTAAAAGAAAAGAAAGTCAGTTCTATATGATATGATAGGAAATTGATGTGACATTGCAAAACACGTTTTTAATATCAGGGGCCAAGGGTGACTGTTCACGTTGTCCCGCTGAAGCCTACAGATGATTGAAATGAGCCAAAACCCTCCTCTGTACTCTGAAGTGTATTTTTCCTCAGTCTCAAATACACTGACCTGGTGCACTGAAGCAGAGACAGTGGAACGGAGTTAATTTTACCACTTATTAATAATAAGTCACAAAACTACTTTGAAATAAACTAGGATATTCTCTAAGTAATAAAATCACAAATTTGTGAGCAAAATACAACAGTTTTTGATTTTTTATATGTAAGATTATCTAAAAAATTTCATTTTGTTTCATTTTTTAAAGGTTAAGTTGAGAAATATTATTTATTCAAATTACTGGAATGAACAACTCTCACAAAATGTTGTGAAACCACCGGAGAGACACAACTTTACAGCCGCATTAGCGAGGCACATAGTAGTGCAGTATTATTTAGTGCAGAAACATTGCTGCAGTGCTTGTGTGGTGTTTGGTGGAGCTTAGCGTGAATTTAGGATCATTCGAGTGCAAGTTTACACCTGTAATCCACTTCTCTCACATCACGGTGCTTTCTCTGTGTCTCTCAGACTACCAGCGGTTGATGACGGTGGCAGAGGGCATCACCACCCTCCTGTTTCCCTTCCAGTGGCAGCATGTCTACGTTCCCATCCTGCCGGCCTCCCTCCTTCATTTCCTAGACGCACCTGTTCCCTACCTGATGGGCCTGCAGTCCAAAGAGGGCACTGACCGCTCCAAACTTGAGCTTCCGCAGGAGGTACAGCATCAGCCTCGTAGCTTTAATACACAGACCAGCCACAACATTAAATACAGCTGTTTATTACTATTTAATTACTATTGACCAGGGTACCTACCAGGCAGGGTACCAATGTTGGTGCGTATGGTCTGGCACAAGATGCTGCTGCTCCGTGTGGATTTACCAAACTGATTTCAACAAGAAGTAAGAAGGTGCTTCACGTGCTGTTGGATGATTTCTGACAAAATTTCTTATAATCCTTAAATTTGTCATTTATGTGTTACTGAGCAGTCCTTTTCTTTATATCTAACTTCTCTTCTTCTGTCCTTCTCGTCTTTCTTTATTTCTGATTGAAGTTACCTCTCAAAGTCTCTGTTTGTTGTTGTTGGTTCAACTCATCAAAATGCTGCATTTGACATTGGATGCCACTTAAAAAATCATTATTCTCTACTTCCCCCCCTCTGAGTACAGTAACAATTTCAGAATTCAGTATTTCAGAAAAATACTCGAGTACAGTTACCTGAAAATTCTACATAAGTGCAGTAACTAAGTACTCGCCTAAGAGGTCAGAGGTCAGGTTTTCTGAATATCCAGTGAACACAATAACTCCAGAAAGATGTCACCTAGGATTTTTACATTTATACATATCTACGAGGACGACGTCTGTATTTTTCTAAAAACCGTTCCTTTTTGGAACACCTGCACTCAAAAGCTTGGAAAAGAATTTATAATTTAACATCATCTAGTTTCTGTTCAGTCCGTAGGTGTGTAAGTAACCTTCTTTAAGTCTAACCACACACAAAAACAAACACATTTGCACATGCAGATGAGCGTGGCACCATTTTACTTGTTAAACCAGAACAACGAAAGCGAAGCAGACTTTATTAGTGATGCTTCCATTTGATCAAGTCTCTAGAAGGACACGGCTCAGCTGGATGAAATACAGTCTCTGTGATGTCACTGTCAGGTTTAATAATGCTACAGTGCCGTTCTTCTATGTTGGAAGAGCTGATGTGTTTTTTTTTAATGGTGCCATCTGCTGGACTATAGACATTTAAAGAAATTAATATAAAATAATTAAATGAAAAACGGGCAGTTATCTTGTTATCCTTAAAATCACCTCAAGCCAAAGACAATCAGGAGCAGTCTTTTACTGCTGTGTCACTTTTCAGCCTCAGTCAGACAGTGAGGAGGGGAATGTGTCCATGGTATAGTCCAGAGTTGGGTGGGTTACAGTTACTGTGTGTGTGTCTATCTGTGAAAGCAAGATAAGGCTCTAACAAAGAAAAAAAATCCAGGCTTTCAGGCTGCTGGCTTTGCTTTCACCCCCATCATCACCCTGGCGCTCGTTAATCTGGGACTTTACACGTGGATGTTAATTATCCAGGAGGCCCCTGTGCATCGCCCACAGCTCCCTTCTTCTCTCATCCGTCTTATCCCCCCACAGGAAACGACTGGAGATCTCCCTGTGTTTGTCACTGATCCTTTGAGGTGGATGTGACCTAGAAATGAAAAGCCACACGAACAGTAGATGATGAGAGGGAGGAAAGTGTAGCCACGTCTGGGGAAGTAATGCCAGACAGAGTTTGTCTTTTTATTACTCCAGATCTTTTGTGTTTTGCCAGATGTAAAATGTTAACATGAGTGATGTTAGCGTGAATGGCTCTGTTACTCTGTTCCTTTCTCTGCCTGCAAGTATTGCTATTGGCGCTCAGAGCCAAACTAGGCCGGCTTGTCTCTATAGTTAATTCAACAAGTAGATCTTTTTCATTGTGTCTGTTTGCTTAAGGTCTTATGGGCTCACATGTTATCCTTTGGATCCTATCTCAAAAAACTCCACATGCATCTCACCTAATTTCAATATCTTGTTTTTACACTCATGCAAGAACATTTCAGTATTCTTACCCAAAAGTTCTTTTACTTTGCTCAGTGAGATTTACTACATTTTGTGCATTCAGCAAACGTGAACTGGACTTCAATCAATTAACAACTAAGAATTCCCAGCTGTGGTGTAAGCCTGTCTGGTTGCCTAATTTTCATAGTCCTTGTAAAATGTTTAAAATCTTTATTCTGTGATATGCCAAAGCTCATTTCTACATGTTTAGTGTTTCTTTAAGACCGAGGTTTTGCTTTAATCCCATACGAGGCGTGAAGCAAATTTCATTATATCAGATTTGGATTGATGTCTGAGTGTATGCTGTTATTCCATTGGCCTGTATTCTTGGCACTCCATATCCCAACCCCCATCATACCTCCTAACAATGATCTGTCCTTATTAATCCTGCCTCCATCAGCTCTGTCTTACCTGTCTACCTGTCTGTGATGAACACCTTTGAATTCATCACAGGCACAGTAGTTCCTAGAACCGAAACACGCACCACTAGATTGTATTTCAGAGCCTAATAAAAATGTGTTTTCCTCTCACAGGCCAACCTGTGTTTTGTGGATATTGACAACCACTCCATCGAGCTCCCCGAGGACTTCCCTCAGTTCCCAAACAAGACCGAGTTCATCCAGGAGATCACTGAGGTGCTATTAAGCTTTGGCATCTCTGCCAACACCGGCGCCCCGCCCCGGACCCGCTCCAGTCCCGGCAGCACCTCGTCCACCCCAGGAAGGGAACGCAAAGCGGCCGCCATTCGACAGCTCGAGGACGATGGGCGTAATGGCAATCTGGCAGGAGAGGAGTTAGTCGTGCTGGAGCTGCTGCAGGGAAATGCTACGCTGGAGAGACTGCAGGCGCTGACTAAACGCACCGGGGTGACTGTGGCCCGTGTGGACGCCCTGAGGGCTGGAGTCAAAGGTCAACCCACTGAAGGGCAGGGAAAACAAACAGGAGGTGAAGAAGACGAGCTGAGGAACGCCAAAGTAAACGTTCAGCTGAGGGAGGTGTTCGCCAGCCGCTTCACTACCATGTTTGCAGACTATGAATCATTTGTTATCCAGAGCGCTCCTGATCTGGAGTCCTGGCTCACCAACAGGGAGCAGATGCACAACTTTGACAAGGTGATCAAGGTTTTCCTTTCTGCTGTGCCTCAGTCAGAAATATGTTTGTAAAGATGTTCTTACTGTATTGGAAAATAAGTGTTGTCATTTTTTTGTCCTTACCAGTGGGCCTTTGTTAGTGAATCATAATCATGGGACACAAAAAAGGATCTTTTTTTTTTTTTTTTATCAAAGTTTTATCAAACTTTTCAATAAAAATGGATGTTTCAGTTTTTATTAGACAGAAGTACAACATGATATCAAATGAACACAAGGCCAAAATAAGATAAGATAAGAAGAACTTTATTTATCCCGAGGGAAATTCTTTTGTCATACACATGCTCAGTGCAGTCAGAGAGACAGAGATATACAGAGATATAGGGAATAAGAATCTATATAAATAAGAAATAAAAGATACAATATATACAATAAGGATGCTAGTGTACAATAGGATAGTGCAAAAATAATGTGACGTGGCTCGAAGTAGTAACGATAGTATGTAACCTGAGAAAAATAAATAGCTTATCTGTGGTGATTTTAAAGTGTCCTAATATTGTCAGTTTGATCAAAGAGAGTGTAGCAGCATATGATGTGAGAGGAAACAAACATTGAGCTTGTTATCAGTCCTCGGGAAATCACCTACAGAGTGAGGAGGAGTTGTACAGTCTTATTGCCACCGGTACGAAGGATTTCCTGTGGCGCTCAGTTCTGCATTTAGAAGCGATCAGTCTTTTGCTGCGTGTGCTTCGATGGTCCATCATGGAGGCGTGCATGGGGTGAGATGGGTTGTCCATGATACAAAGAAGCTTTTTTAGCATTCTCCTCTCAGACACCTC
>VUQR01005835.1:7139-17762 GCA_015108515.1 Hemichromis elongatus
CTGATATTGTGGAGACAAAGTGAACTCAAAACAGACAGCTTTATTGTGGGATTGCAAATAGAACAGAAAATTAGCTAAACTGGGAAAGCAAAACTAACAGGCAGGCAAGTTGAACACACAGTGAAGAATGAGGGACGATGCAACAATGAACAGGGGAAGACGCAGACACTAAATACAAGTGGTGAAGAAGACTGAGAAGAAACAGCTAAAAGACATGGCTGACACAAACCTGAACACACTGACATAAGACACAGACCTTCAAAGTAAAACAGGAAATGCACAGACTGGACTCAGAGACACGGTACAGACGGAGAACAGAGGAAACACATGGGCGGACACTAAACAGAGCGAGCACAAAACCAGAACCCTAAAAAGTCTAAACACAAAATCGGATTAAACTGGAACACAAGATCATCATCATCATCATCATAATAATAATAATAATAATAATAATAATAATAATAATAATAATAATAATAATAATAATAATAATAATCTCAAAACGCTGGGTCAAGCGACCCAAGACCATGATAATATGTGATGGTAGGTGTAGCTTTGTGGAGTCAAATGTAACCACGGAGATCTGTCTATCCATTTAGATAAAAATTGTATGTCATCGTCTTTAGTGTACTTTTGTACATTTTCAAAAGCACAAAAGGTCACTTTGTTTTCCTATTTTCTGAAAGCTGTTCTAAAATTTTGTGTGCTGAATTGGAAAACAGGCCTTTAGCTTCTATTCTAAACAGTGTGCAGTAAAAGTGTGAATACCAAACACTTGTCCATGAAGTAGTTTCACTGTCAGTTAAGAAACAGTTGTGGGTTATGAGTTTATAAGTTGACCTTGCTTTAAAATCCCCTTTGGGCTTGGGGTCTGTATGTAAACAGTGTAATGTTTACAATTTTTAAAGTCTCTAGAAACAATAATCTGGTGCCAGTTTTTGCCCAATCATTCCTTGCCTCCATGCTGACCATTATGACATCCCTTTCCAATGGGCCTTCCAATAAAAATGAAAGCTGGAAGATCCACAGCTCTCATTTTGTCTAAAAAATGTATTTCAAAGATTATCTAAAGCTTCAGCTGTTTCTCGGATAATTGGATAAAACTACAAGTTTGATTTCTTCTTCTCTGTTGCCGCTCCATTTTAATTGAGGCCAAAAGGATGAGTAGATTCTTATATAAAAAGCTTTTCTAGTTCAGCTTAAACCTCTGGTCGACTTTCTCTCATATTAACATCTGTTTCTCTAAATTCTTTGTTGTGTAAAAGGTATATTTGTGATCTCTGCTTTCCCAGTTTTGAGCATAAGAAAGGTGACATAAGAAGCTTTCTGTGATGGTTTGGTGTCACAAAATCATCACAGCTGGGTGACACCCCAACGTATCAGCTTGAGGTGTTTTGGGAGCAGATATTAGACTTGGGTAAGTAAGGCAGACCAGGATGTCGACGAGAGCCTGTCAGCTCTAATCGCAGTCATGCAGTTGTATTTTTTGCAGTTGTATTTTTTCTGCTCTTCAGGGTAGGTCTCCCACATGCTTTAAAAACCACCTACCTTGCATGAAAGCTTTCCGTTCTTCATCCAGTTGTAGAAAATTGTTATGTAAAATACTTCCTTTGAGCCTTTTGCAGTGCTGTCGAACCTCATTTTGCAGTAGCACTTAACCTACATGCTTATCATCTGCCCCTTTTAGCGATCTGATGAGATTTCAGCAAACAAACACGGATTTAGTTTATCTGGTGCTGGCTTTTAAAGAAATGTAAACATTTAACTGAATACAAAGTTGATGCACATCAAAAATTATTTTCCTTCACCACCACTAATGTCAGGGCAAGTTTCAACTCTGTTTCAAAAAGTTCAGTATGCAAACCCTTAGAGTTTTTTGTTTTGTTTTGTTTTGCTTTTACTGTGGTACAGATGATAAACCGTCTGTTTTGTTTTTCTTTTTAGGCTTCATTATGCAGTTCATTGTTTTATCTTAGATCTGTGTAGTTAGGTTGTCAAGTATTTGACCACTGCTTTTGATTTTTGTAATTTTGCCTTTGTACACCACCACAATGGTTTTGAACTCAAACAATCACTATGTGATTGAAATGCACACTTTTATGTTTAATTCAGGGGATTTCACAAAATATTGAAATTAACTGTTTTTTATATTTTATACAGTCTACATTTTTTTCAGAGGTATTTCATATCTATCTTTGGGCAGCATTTTCGATTCAATCGTGTGTTGTCAGTCAAAGCCTTCATCTCTCCTTTCCAACTGTCCACCTTTGAGGAAAGTTTGATTTCTGTCTTTAGATCAAGTTAAGAATGCAGGGTTTCCACCAGTGTGGAGATTTCTCATGTGCCATAATTGACCTAATTAAATCACTGGTTGCTAGGGAAAAATGTGTACTCGCCAACTGGTTAGCAGTGATTCGTGGAGGTCACACGATGACTGGTAAACACAGAATGACACAAATTAAATACTGAAGGCCCATAGATGGCGTGTTCTCAGTCATATTTGCCTTTTCATCAGTCAATTAGGCCAAGCTAAATATCCGACTGGTGCTGCTTTTTTAAAGGCAAATTTAAGTCTAAATAGATGGATAAACATGAGTTTTATTTCCACCCCTTCAATTATCCATAAATGAAAGTAAAAATGCTTCTGCATGCATCGGTTATGGTTACAGTTAAAGTTGTGGCTTTTTAAAACCATCATTAGTAATTTACTAATTATAATAGTAGTTTATCTATTGGATGGTCAGCAATAATGTATTGGTTTATATTAAAAAAATTACAATAAAAGTCCTTGAAATGAAAAAAAAAAAAGATAAATTTCATGATACTTTAATTTTTACAGTTATCTGGTACCCAGCAGAGTTTTTACCCAGTCAGTTAGCACTCTAAATAACTGTTTAGGTCAGTTATCTTATATTTCAGGTCTAGTCCAGGTCAATTAGTATGCGAGGAAAGGGCATTCTATCTTGCCTATATTTATGTAAAGGAGTGCACATTAAATATTGGGGTGAAGATTACATTTACAAAACTATTTCATTTCTTGAGTATAAAATTTTACTTTTATTAGAAAAGAAAAATAAATTTGAGGCTAGCAATGACTCTGGCTAGCTATAGCTTTAGCCATAGCAACTTTTCCGCTGTTAGCTTGTTTATAATATACATGTTCAGCTGTTTGAGGGTGGTTCAAGTATCTGATTGCTGAGGTCTGTTGTTACAAAGGTTTTTGCAGTGGTTCCCCCACAGTTTAGTTTGGTTAAAATTGTGTTGTAAGTCACAAAGAAGCGCTTCTATCATGCTAGCTTGTGGTTTCCATGTTTCTCCTGAATTCTGTATTTCTAACCATTTTTTAAAAGTACATTTTGTTGCATTTCTACTCAGATAATCAGCTTTTTATTTGGATAAGTACATTAAACTTTAACTTTTCAACAAATGTTAATGTCAAATCCTGTACTGGGTTTGTGTTTGTTTCATTTTTAGAATCCAGGTTGTTTGCTCGTGTGTTTCTGTGTTAAGAGAAGGTGACAGTCTGTTGTTTGATTTTTGCTTTTTTTTGACCAACACTCTTCATTGTGTCCAGCTTCATCAGGCTGGACTTCGCAAGCTGCTGCTCAGCAGTGTCTCTCTGTGTGCATATGTGTTGATTCACCTTTTGTTCAACTCTTCTGCAAAACAAGTTGTTTTCTCTGCTGCACACTTTCCAGCAAGGCCATTTCTATGTTGAGCTCATCCGGGACATTATGTTAATGCCAGTGCTGCTGAAAATCTGCACAGGTGTAAAAAAGGTCTTTTGTGCTCAGCTAGTCATTTACCACAAGCAGCAAATTGTCTTTTATGTAAAACAGTTTGTCAAGGCAGATACTAAGCCAATTTCTCGGTTCTGTTTGCATATTAGAGGCATGGAACAGTGGATTCAGGTGTGTCCAAGGAGCTGAATCTAAATGTCCACACAGACCTGTTTCTGTTCCCCCTCATTTCCATTCTTTACTCAATAACCTTGCTTGAAGCTGTCTCTGTTTAACGAATGCCAGATATAATTGTGATTGTTACATGACTTGTTTTTCTAAAGTATTCTCCTTTTAGTTAGTGGCCGTGGGAAGAACACACCATCTGGGATTTTGGCCCTGTCCCACAGTCTGACACAGACACTGAAACAAAGCATGCACTCTTCCTGCTTAACACTTCATTGCAGACGGTACAAAATTTAAAAAATTGATGTCAACAAATAGAACCATTTTGTCATTATCGGTAATTTTCTCGTAACAGCAGGAAAAATCTGCCATGTTTGTCCAAGTCCTATGTCTCCACCGCTGCCAGCAGTAGAAATAAAACTAAGCTAGTGGAGCTTTGGGAAGCCTACATAAAGCAGCCACTTCACTACTTCATCCACTCCTGGTATAATCTTCCAGAAATAATACTTGAATTAACTCCCACTCTCCTCCTGCAGTAGTCTCCTTTTATAAAACAATATAATGTTTTGTCAGTTTTCAACAGAATGCACCAGATTGCAGATTGGCAGTAAATTTTCTGCAAACTAATGTGCCACAGCACCACGCCTTTCTCCTCCGATCCCAGAGAACGGCCCAGTGGTCTGTCGGCTTCTGTCGGCTGCAGATTTTAACTGTCCAACCTGCAAACAGATTGCAAGCCATTTTACGCTGAGGTTTATAGCTCATGACAAATGCTTGTTCAGCCTTTCACAGACTTGCTGTAAATGTCAGTCCTCTGTAGTTTCATAGTTAATAAACCACAGGCGCTCATCCATACGTCTACACATGTGACTTGGAAAAAGAGGATGACAGTGATGTAAACCGTGCACTAAGCACTTGTTTAACTATTTATGGTGCATGCCGTTGTTTATTTCTAACGTTTTTCTGAGCCAGCATGAACATTTATGCAGCGTTGGGGTTTAAAGCAATTTATATCCCTTAAATCCCTCATTAACTCTCATTTTATTCTGCTTCTAACAGCTTCTAGGTTGTAAATTGCAAAAAAATAAGATATAAGACATTGAGAAACCTTTTGCTGACTGAGAAGGCAGTTTAATTTTCACATTACTGCAGCCTCAAAATGTGGGAGATGGCAGACAAGAAATGCCAGTTAATTACACAGATCAAATTTATTGCTTATTTGAAAAAGCATACCAGGTCTACAGAAAGACAATTTTAGCTAGCATAAGTGCTACAGTGTAACATAAGTTTATCCCTGATTTGCCTGAAATTGTTATGGTTTACATTTTGGACATATTATATAATGTTTGCTGTGAAAGTTTAGCTTTATATAACAAAAAAGAACTCGTGGTAGCAGGTGGCTCATTCATATAGTAGGTCTCGACCAAAAATACACTTACCTTCATTAGCATTGAACTTCAAAGCTTTTTTTTAACTGCACAGACAGTTCTCATCATTTGCCTGTTTGATTTTGAAAGATTAATATGTAAACTTTTATCATAAGTTGAATATAATATTTCTTCACCTAAGAGCATGTGGTGCACCTCCATTACTTCATTTTGCACCTCAAATTTTGGGTCAGATTTACAAAAAAGGAAAGACACTGGATAAAATCTCGGTGTGAAAGTCGTACTTAACTCAAATACACTGCTGGTTTCTCTTTAACTGCAAAATTTGTCTGACGCGATGTGCAGAACGCTAACTCAGTAATAGCCAAGGGCCTTTGCCTTCCTGTCACAATCTATCTGCCTCCCATTCACTGCTTGGAAAACCAGAAAAATGCAAATGAAATGTGGTTAATCAGCTGAGAAGTGAATGTAATTAGGAAGCAGAGGGGAGCGGTCATTTTTGAAAATGATTGTGTGTGTTATATATGCAGAGATTTGTTGCTCGTTATAATTTCATATTATGAACACTTCTACAATAGGAAGTCTCTCTTGCAAATACACAGCAGCTGCAATGGTTCACTGCAGACGTGTCATGTCAGTGTGTGTGCTTTTTCTACCGCACAAAGAGGCCCACAGTAAAGTTGGATGATTTGGTAATGAGGAGGCAGCTAACTGCTCACCCTGCAGTGACCTGTGTGCCAGAGCAGGAGGTTGCTCATGTGATCAGTTCATCAACGATCTGTTTTTAGTATAAAAACAATTCCTATATATAATTTTATACACCTAATTAGAGGTTTGTAGTACACAGCAGTGGGTTTTGGTTTTTTCTCGAGTGCAGCTTATCTGAGAATTGTTAAAGCTATTTTATTCATGGCAGTCTTGATGCTGACTTGGTCTGTTTCAATACTGTCTCAATATCTTTTTCTCCAGCGGATTCACAATCATTTTCACTTTCACTTGCGCATCACTAACTCCTTTTACACGACTGCCCTGAGACCTCAGTGATTCTCACCACCTGAAGGTGTAAGTAATCCATCAGGTTTCGTGAGGAACTTCATACAAACCAAAAACAAGCTAGCGGTGGAGAAAGTAACTCTGAAAGCTCTGAAATCAATATTGTACTGATTTTTTTTTAAATACAGCTTTTCCCATGAGTGTTAATTTGTCTTCAAATGGTTGAGTAAGACTAAGAGAAGAGCTCTTTAAGAATGAATGCAAAGAGAAGATTTGAAGATTCTTAAAGTTTTGAAACCTGAAGGAGATGAATGACTGTCCTCTCTTACTTAATTTCCTTCATAGAAAGAGGTGAAGTTTTAAAGTCATTGACATCAAAGCTGTGTAGCAGGTCCAGTTTGAGATTTGTGGAATATTACAACCTTATACACACTATAATGTGCGAGTAAGCTCTGAGATGGTGCATGTTGTGGATAAATGGGGCAAGACCCAGATGATAAAAGTACATTTTGCAAATGAGAATCGGTGCAACGTGAAATCTTGTGATACTTGGAGATGCATCCTTATCGTCTGCAGAAGCTGCACCAAGGGTTTGTACTACAAACAGAGTAAGATTTACAGCTAAAGCTTAATTAAAATTTTCAGGGTGAATATTTGCAGACACTACAATGGAGGCACATTACCCAGACATCTCCATCTTTGCTAACAGTCATGGTGGTACACCAATATCAAAATAAGCCACTATTGGTACACAATGTGTGGCTAGGAATTTTTATGTTTACTCTGGTGTTAGACCTTTGATGCAGTGATTGAGGATAGAAAACAAAGACATAATAACGACTTTATCCCATGGATAAATAGGGTTGTACAAGTCATATTTTATTTAATGTGATTTACAAGGATATAAATAATGGCCAAAATTACAAAAATCAGTGTGCTGGAAGCCCAAGCCTATGTACATTAGTTGGTCAGCAGTGATGACACCAAATAACTCATGTTAGTTTGCACTCAAAATACAGTCTCTACAATCTATCACTTTTTTTTTAATGTCCAACCTTTATTTTGGTACCATGTTTCCAGTGCCATTTGCTGCAAATCCTTTATTTTTTTTTCTCTTTTACATGTATGAACAATGAGTTGGCAAAATATCTATGTACACTTTATAACTGGATGATTTCTCATCCAAATAATACAGTAATACTGCGTTTTAAAATAGTACATCTGCTAGATAAGAGTAGAGCCCCGTGAGAAATGATGGAGAGTTGACCTGACCTAAAAGTTAGCTAGCCACCTGCGACATTCACTCTCTGTGTGTACAAGTATGATCGCCTAGTTTCGGATTTTATTTTATTTTATTTTATTTATTTATTTTTTTGTTAAAGGATTGCCATCATTCTCAGGCCCAAGGTTTTCATTTCAGCATATCATAGAAAAATAATGTAACATTAAGACAACAGTAGACAAGAATTGCACAAGTATAATCATAATCCTCATGGTAATATAATACTCTCATATTAAACATTAAAATGTCAGGCAATATGAATAGAATACTTTTTTTTTTAGACTCTAGATGCTTTGTTCACATAGGCTCTTCATCCATAATGAGACACCTGTTGCATCTTGAGCGTGTTGCAGCTAGTCATTTACACACTTGTGCATATATCTCTTTATTATTTTCTGACATTAAAGAAAAAAACCCAACAACAACAAAGAAATAAAATAAAGAAGACCAAAAGAGCCAGCCAGACATCGTGGAACTCATGCCAAGACTGACACATGCCCGGGGATGCCCTTTAGTCAGCCCGCCGTCTATTACCTAAACATGCCCTGTAACCATACTCACAGTCTCCATGGAGATGCTGACCTGCCAAAAAGTTCGAAGGTCATGCCTCCCAGTGGGGCGCATAAAACGGATCCTGCTGGAGTTGCAGAAAGTTGAGGCTGCTTTCAAATAAGTGTACATTCAGAGCAGACGGTCGTCTGTCAAGATGCAGTCCTGTCAGTGTGTGTGTGTGTGTGTGTCCTTGTGTGTGTTTAATTACTAGTTGGTCGGATGTTTACTGTGTCGAGCAACATGTGAATGAATGACGTTAAGTTTTGTAGTCAACCTTAAACAATGTGGAGTGGCATCCATGTTTGTAGTCCTTTTGAAAAGTGAACAAGAAAGAGGGTCCTTTGTAGTCCTTTGTGCATTGTGTGTGTGACAAGGTCCATGTTTAGGGCTGGCTACATTCTTTGCATTCCACAGTAATAGACATGAGCATCCGGCATTGCCCTGCAAATGAGATGACATCACTTATCGAGAGAGCCCTCACACCCCGCCTCTCCACTGGCCCCCCTGCTCAGCAAATCCAAATTGGCCACCATGCGTTTCGCAAGCCACATGCTAAACCTTTTACATACAAGATTTATTCCCCCAAATAAAACAAGGTTCATGGGCTGGGAAAGAAAAAAAATGAAAAGAAAACAAAAACAAAAACTCCACGTGATTAAAGTAATTCTGAACATATACACAAACATGTGCTGAAAAAAGGTGCTAGAAAAGCAAAAGTTCACCTCAATCTTCCTGTGTCACAGGTCAAGTTTAAAATATAGTTTGTCAAAGAAATGTACAAGTTTATCTCCAAAAAATAATCTGATATAAAGAATCAAAAAGTTGAAATACATTCTAGTAGCCTGCTGGATGAACCAGTTTGAGTCAAAGTTAGACTGTGCTACATCACCTCTCCCAAAGTTCAGCTCTCCTCTTTGATTAAAAAGTGTTTAAAAAGTCTAAATATCCCTCCAGTTGTCATGTTAAGACAACATCCCTCCTCACTGTCGGCTCTCACATGGTGCTCAGAGACAGCTAAAACACTGTTACGCCTGTGTTCTGATTTCAAATCTCCTTCAAGTTATCAGGGGCAGTTGGACAAAAGGGTTAAAATGAATAGTAAAGTGAGGGATGGAGGCAGTTGGAGGAGAAAAGGAGGAGAGAGACGAAGCCAAATGGTTGCACCCATAAACAGGAAGAAAAAGAAAAAAACCCCAAAAAACAAGAAACTGTAAGCAGAATAACCGACTGGTTGCCTGCTGACTGACCGACAAACATGAAGTGGAAAAACAGAGCTGACCATTCCCCCTACAGGTGGAGACAGAAGTGCACCACAGCCCTGGGTTCAAAGGTCATGCGCCAGCCCTGCAGGCAGGAGGATGTGGCCCAGGCCAAAGAGAGGGGGGGGGAGAGCAGAAATAAAAGAGAGAAGAAGAGACAAGGAGAAAGAAGAGAGAGACAACGCAGCGCCAAACGTCATCATGCAGTGGACAGGCTCGGCTATCGGGGGCGGGGCGAGATGTTTTTTTATTTTATTTTTTAATTTTTTTCTGCCGGTGAGGTGGCGCGGCGGCGTGCGTCGCTCGTGCCCAACTCCGGGGCGGGGCCCCGGTACAGGGCAACCTCTGAAAGGCACACACACACAGGATTGGACAAGGCGGGTGTATGTTAGAAAATAGTGGTCTCGTACTTGGTGTTGACTCCTCTTTTGGCCTCCTGACCTGGCTCCACAATCCACGGCACGTTGGCATGGCCCTTCTGATCCATGGACGGCTGCTCCATCTGACACAGAGAGAGTGGGAGGAGGACGAGGACGAGAAGCAGAATTAGAAAAAACAAGAGGGGGGAAAAAAAGAAGCAGCACAAATGGCCAATTTATTATATTGTACTGCTGTGTTGCATGATTTCAAACCAAACAATGCAAAAGTCTTTGTCATAGTTCTAAAAACCGACTTGAGTTGCAATTTTCAGATATTATTTCATGCTGATAGTCGGTGAAATCAGAGTGATACAGTAGAATGAATGAGATGGAGGTGGAGGATCGGCTGCTTACAGAGAAATGAGATGGCGGGGGAAAATAATACAGATGAGAAAGCAGAACTGAGAATATAGCTAGTTTGACAAACAAATATACACTTTTTTGTTAATATGTATAAATGTCATATCTGTGTACATACTGAGGGAGTGCATCACTTATAAGCTGTACGAATGACAAATGAACTGGTTCTTCCCCACTCTAAAATGCTATACAACCTTCTTCATTCACAAGCACTTTGGCCTTGGCGCTGCCAGGGATCAAACCACCAAACTTCCACTCAGTAGATCTCCTGAGCCATTTCCTGCAGCTCCAAAGAGTTTTATTAGAAATGCTGTCTATAACTGCAAAGCTGTCGTGGTGTCTGAGAAACAAACCAAACAATCTAGAGCGCTTTCCGAAATAACCCCAAGGCAACAATCAAGAGGCTTAGGTTTATTGCCGAGGGTGGCTTTCCTCCAGTCTGTTGGTTTGTATTCAGATGGTTTG
>VUQR01005835.1:21429-31521 GCA_015108515.1 Hemichromis elongatus
TTTGGTGTGTTGGGGGGGGGGGGGGGGGGGGGTGGGGGGGTTTACAAGCTCACAGGAGAAACATTAGAAACTTACTGGTGCACAGAGAAACAAAGCTACTGTATTTTAAAGGACATGGGCTTTAGAGGTGCCGGAGGATGGAGATCATTGCTGGCGGGTGGCAGGAATATTAAGTGAATCCTGCAGTATCTTTGCCCTGCTGCACACCACAAGCCATTAACTACACCACACACACACACACACACACACACACACACACATATACATGAAGCAGGCTGGAAAAAAGACAATTAATGGTTAATGTAATGGTTGCCGACTAAGCAGATTGTGTGTACACATGCCATCATCCATCATCACTGTAGGCATAGGACCACACAGGCAAATGCTGCATGTGCTCTCCTTTCCCATCTTTCCTCACCATCTCACATCTCACACTAACTTTAGAAAGCGAGAGCATTCCTATGAAACTGCTGTTCCACTCAATCACCATCTTTTTTTTAAATTTCATAAGTCACGGTATGTAAATTTGGTCCAAGCACACGGTTACAGCAGCAACTATAACTCTGTACCAGGCCTTTTGGACACACGTGTGCTGCTGAGCCTGAGCTGGTGTTTGTCAGTGGAAGAGGATAGTGAGTGCAGAGTGGGTTAGGGTGACTATTTTAATGGTCTGTTGAGGGGTTCATGGAAGGGCGGCATGTTTATTGATAGACTTTGTGACGCTGTAGTTGATGGAGGTATGATGTATGCTTTCATGACACTATATGGAGAAGAAGAATTTTTTTAAACAGCGAGGGTTGAGTATTGATTACCATAATTTATATGAATCAATATAAGTAACAAAACTGTTAGGGGCATACAGAGTCCACTAGAAGCTTGATTAATAAATACTGAGTTGTCTGAGACCTATTAAACTAATTTCAGCTTCAGATTTTAAGCCTTGGACTCAGCTAGAGTGGCTTTAAATGAATGTGTCCAAACTAATTATTATGATTATTTGTCTATCTCACGCTATGCATTGCTGCAGACTCTTAGTTGACCACCTGTCTAAAACAAGCCATTTTACTTCCTCTCCCTTTTAAGGCCACAATGCCTTTGAAACAAATTTCTTCTCTTTGCCGTTTGCAAAATGGGAGGTTTGACCAGTGGGTGGGTGCATGAGATAATATCCTCGCTTTGGTGTCATACAAGAGTACGAGAGTACATCCAAGAACAGAAAAAACACTCTAAAATTGAGCCATTAGTGCATCTGAAGCGTGAGCTTTTGGCACACTCTAATCGTAATATTTGAAACCATGGCCACTTTTAACATGACCATCCGTCACTGTAGCTTTTGCCTGGGCTCAGACGTTGGAATCATCTTGATTATCGAGTTGACACAAGACATGAAACAGTTTTCTTTTGCAGAACGATCTGTTCAATAAGGACTATTGGAGGGTATCTTTTAGCCCATCAATGCCACAAGCTGGACTAAAGCCATTGTCAAGCTATTATAAAGCCAGCCACCACCGATGAGGACATGTATTACAGTTCAGGGAATGTCAGGCTAAAGGAAGAAGCAGCGTAAGTTCACAGTTCTGAGTGATATCTGCGAGCAGACATGAGGGCAAAAATGGGGCACTTTGTTCTGCTTCACCATCAACTTTCTCTAAATCCATTACGGTTACATTCACGTGCTTTCCTGCAGGTTTGAGACAAGACTAGGTTTTTCCTCTTTTGCTCTGTATGTGCTGATGCAGCTTAAGTGAAGCTCTTCAACTTATCGGTTAAACCATCAAAGCATTTGTAAATCAGCATTTGTATTTATTTCTTATCATACGCAGCCTTACCTCAAGCAGATTACTGCACATGAGCGAAAAGCTCTTCCCTATAGTGCAGTCCTCCATGTGAGAATTCGTTATCTTCTTACTCAGAGCCACACACACACACACACACACACAGACACTCTCTCGTGCACACCTAGAGAGAGAGCCTCCCTGGAGCTTTATGCAAACAGGCATCATCAATCAGCCAAGTGTGTAAGAGACTGCAGGGACAGTAAGACTGAGTAAATGCTTAACAGATCAAATATCCACCTACACCTCTGCCACTTGGTACGCTGGGCCAAGGCGCACGCACGCAAAAAAACACGAGTAAACCAATCTCAGATGGTTAGAAATAATGTAAATGAGTAAGGATGAGACTAGTAAGGAAATATGGACAGAGTCCAGTGAAAATAGGAGTGCTTTATTGGAATGAAAGTCTAAAAAAGAAAAGAGCTAAATTTGAATCTAAGGGTGAAAGCTTTGCATCAGTACTGCAGGGAACAGCTGGAACACTTAATCTCTTAAACATTTATTATTAGGATTCATAAATATTACATCAGTTTTTTCACTTTAGACCAAAGCAATCCAATCCAGACCATCTGGAATATGTGGCCTCACTATTGTGGAACTTGACAGCGATGGATTATCCCTTTGAACAGTAGCGCAGCTGTGTAGCAGGATTACTTACAGACTTGCGGATGTTGATGCGGGGCTTGGGGACAGGTTTGCTGGGTTTGCTGTCGAAGCTCTCGGGCAGTGTGGATGATCCGTGGCCGCTCTTCCTAGCCTGTAGGGCCAGCTGGTAGGCCACCTCGAAGGCCTGTCCGAGCGTCAGGATGATCTCGTAGGCCAGGTTCTGACAAAATGGCAAAATCAAATAGATTTAATAGAATGTGATGTTGGACACCGAGTCCGATGATCGCCTGTGAGCACAGCAGAGTATCAGTACTGACCACATCAAAAGCAGTGAAGACATGGCAGTAGTGGTGACTGGACTTGAGGTCTTTGGTGATGTAGGCAAATGTGGACAGATCCTCTGGATCCTGAGCTGCACACGAGATGTTACGAATCTCATGCTCTGCTATGATGTTCTACAGAGAGAGAGCGAAAGATGCAGAGGAGGAAAACGAGAGAAAACAGAAGCAGAAAGATAAAGAAGACTGTAGATTATCTCCATTGAGCCACTTCACGGAAAAACAAATCTGATTCATTATTCATCTCAAGCGCATAGTCACTGTAGCACACTTTTTGGTTTGAGACTTTTCTGGAGTCGCTCGGTTGGAATTTGTCCTCTGGTAATGTCACTGGAGAACGCTCAGACTTTGTGTTGCGTTAATTAAAGCACATCTAAGCGCTGTGAATTAAAAAAACATCAAAGCCCAAAGAGAAGTTTTAGCGGGGGGCCAACATCAGTAAACATTACGTTTAAGTTTGAAGTTGCTTTGAGCTATTATAAGAAAATATGCTGAAAATGCTTTAAAGTTTGATCTAGAAGAGGTGGGGTTGTTTTTTCCAAAAGTGTGAAAAGGAAAACATTAAAATGTCAGTGCAATGCAGATGATTTCACCTGAGAGAAATCAAAAAGAAGTTGCATAACATTCAACTGGTCAAATGCCAGGTTAGTCATACAGGACAGCGCTGTCTCTCGGCACTGATTGTATATAAATAGGCATATCGATTACTTGGGTTAAGCTGAAGGAGGAACTCTCTCCTTGTAGTTGTTTTTTGGGTGAACTCACACAGAGGACTAATAATGACTTTAAAATTCCTTTACTGTCTTTGATTCCCCCAATGGATTTTGTACTGTTTCTTTCCGTCTCTTGTTCATGGTTTAGTACATTAGTGAACATCCACAAGGACGGCTGCACAGATAGTTTTTATTATTGCATTTTGAAAAAATGTTTTGATTGTCAACAGGAAGAATCATTATTTTTCCAAATTTTGTGTAAGTTCCCTCCACAAATAATTGCACATGTGAGTATCTGAATTTCAGACCACGCCTCCAAACACGCACCCTCCGGTTCTCATCTACAGTGGTCCCTCGCTGTTTCGTGGATTGTTTCTGCTTACTTTTGCATGCTGTTTTTTTTTTTTTTTACAGTGCATTGTGTTCGTGCTCGTGCCGTGTCTCCTGTACAGTACAGAATGCGTTCAGCTTGTCAATGTACATAAATCTTTGATCGCTAGCAGAGTAATTCTTAAATGCTGTACTGTATGTTTGTAAGTTTTCTCTTCAACGAACACAACAATGTCGACGAAACGTTTTGCACCATCAAAGGCAACCGCGGGTGTCTTTGGTTTCATTCTATAATACTGGACTTTTTTTTTTCCACGTAGGTTTAAACTTTGAGAGTGTTTAAACACGAGAGAAAAGTGTGAAAATGCTTGTCTGAGAAAAGTGTATAAAGCATGTAATGAGGGGTTTTACAGCCTTAAAACATCAATAATAATATAAAAAATGAAGTTGGCTACTTCGGGGATTTTGCCCATCGCGGGGTTTTTTTTTTAACGTAACTCCTGCGATAAACGAGGGACCGCTGTACATAGGCCCCCCCAGTTCTACAAGCTGTTCATTCTTGTTTACGTGCCCCACCCTCCTTCTCCTTTTTAATTCTTTAACCTCTTCACTTCTATTTAGTACACGGGGATCCGCCAGGCCCGGGAGCCACTTCCAGTCCCCTCCGAGGCCTTCTCCAAACCGCAGCTCAATTCATGTCCAAGCCATTCACCTTTACCTACTAAAACACTGTTAAACCTAAAATGAGGACATGAGCCCAGCTAGTGAGTTATCTTTATATTGTCTTCGAGACAAATGGCACAGACATCACAGATATACGTAGCAACGGATGTCTTCACACAGCCTCTGTTTTAGTTTCCAGGGCGTGGAGTGAACCCTACACTAGCCTAACATAAAATGAGTTATGGCGTGCCATTATAGAGGGAGCTGCTGTGCATTTCATCTCCTTCTGTGTTCTGTAACAATACAGGACGGAGAGAAGGCACAAGCATGTCTGCGTGACTAATTGAAGAACTGAACTGCCAAACACAGACTTACTTGGATTTTTTTTTTATTAATTAATTATCTGGTAAGAATCACCAGCTGGTCTCTTTGTCAACACTGTTGGGTAACTTTAATATCTAAAACTGTCCGTGTATATTTCTTTTCTTGTGGATATGTGGATGACCTACTTGAGCATGCTCTGTTTTAGTGCAAATTCGTGTCTTCATCTGTTTAAACAAGAATCCAAATATCTACCTGATTCTTTTCTTATATATGTGCACATGAATCACTTGAACAAATGCTTCCATTCTGACAGTTTAATATCATTTACTGGACTGACTTGAGTGTTATGGACTGTTCTGGACTTTGATCTCATCCTACTTCATCCTGATTATTGCCTGTTTGTGCTCTGTGTACATAAAGTTGTAAATCAGCGAGGCTGCAGCGGCACAAAGCAGACACGAGCACCGCAATGCTGCGCGGGCTTTACACTCGGCGTGTCATTTACAGCATGCCTCACAGGAAGCGAGCTGTGCGCATTGCTGTACCTTATTTGTGGCGTCGATGAATTTCACTCCTTTGTAGGACACGGAGAGGACGATGGTCGGCACTTTCTTCATCTGTTCTGTCGACTTCTTGTGCAAAAATGAGAAGGTAGACACAAAAAAAGAGGGGGGGAAAAAAAACAGCAGTGACTTTGGAGGCAGCTCGTGACAATAAACTTAAAAATAAAATAAGAAACTACCTTTCTACACTCAAGTCACTGCAGCGATTCAATTCAATAAGTCTATTAACTTTTAGGTCATATCAGGCTCTGACAGTATATCTCTCCTCACTCCTTGTAATTACATACCTATACTGAACTCATTATGCTGAGAGGTGCTGTGAAGAATTGTGTGATTTACAGCGATGTCAGCGTTACCCTCCCAGCTGTCATCCTACCTGACAAAAGGTTTAATATATTCAAAGCTTCCTTCTCTGAACGACTTTGTGTTCTTCATCGCTTGTCATCTCCTCCTCCTCAGCATCCATATTCCTATCACATCCCGTCCTTTCTTTCTCCTCCCTTGTCGAACACGCGAGCTGCTATCCCATATCTGTTTGTCTTTGTTCTGTTCTTTGCTCCCTTCCTGCAGCGTGTTGCCGCTTCAGTTCGACCCTGTCAGTATCAGGTAGTGTTGAAAAAGTGACAAAGGCAGCTCCACTTGGATTCACTGGCAGTGAATCCAAGCTGAGAAGTGTAGTTGGATCTTAAGCACCCAAAACTACCTCAACCGTGGCGGGAAGGATGAAAGAGTGGTACGTTAGCAATGTTACAAAAGCTGAGGGTAATATGAGGTGTGTCTCTTTGCGCCTAATTATAACCACAGTGTGCAGTAAAAGGTTGGTAAAACTGAGGAAAATGAGAAGCAGAAGAAAAATTTCCCTCTGATGATGGTGGCATACTGTAAATATAGAAAGTAAGAAAGGAGGGAAGAGGAACAGAGAGCTTTGCATATGAATATTACATTTCTTCTTCACACTGCAGCAGCTCAGGGTGAGAGCCGCAGGCCAGAGAAGGGAGAGAGTCAGCGTTAAGGGTAAAATATGGAAAGAATGAGCAGGAAGAAAAGACATGGGTAGTAGGGCACATTTCTCTTTTTCTTTGTCAGTAAGAAACAAAAGAAAAGAGGAATGTAAAAAAAAAGAGTGAGCAGAATGACACAAGGCATGAGGAAGAGATAAGGTGATTAGAGGTAAAAGGGGGATTGTGAGGTATCAAGCCACCCAGGCAAGGATATTAAAAATAAATCCCTCAACACACTTAATCCATCGCTATGATATTTTAAATTTAAGTTCAAGTGAGAGCGTGAGGGCATTCAAACTGTGTCCCAGATTTAAAGGTTTAGTAAGCCTGCTCTCATGTTAGCTGCAATAGCGTAAGCTAGTAAGCATAGCTTGTAAATGATTTAAATTTGGTAAAAAATGAAATGAAATTTGACCCCGATGAGTTTACAATCAAGGGAAGAGTTCACCCTGCCCAGGATTGGGTTACCAGGGCCCTGCCCTGGAGCCGGGCCTGGAGAGGGTCCCTGAGGGTAAGGGTCTGGTGGCCGGGACGTAGTCCTTGAGGCGACTGTTGCAATTTGGCGCTATATAAATAACATGGAATTGAAATGTCCATGGGACCCGGCCGGGCACACCCTGAAAATGGGACATGGGCCCATCCTTCTGTAGGCCCACCACCTGGTTGAGGCGCCGTAGGGGTCAGGTGCAATATGTGTCGGGTGGCAGCCAGGAGCGGAGGCCCTGGCGGACCGATCCCTGCTTACCAAGACTAAATTTGTTCGAATGAGTTTTAAAAAAACAAAATTATCCAGATGTTTGTGTGAGGTTTCATTATCAGACATATAGTTAGATTGAGCTTTACCCTCATTTTGGCGCAGGCATCTTGTGTGGACTCCGTCCCCCTCAGCTCCTTCACCAACATTGAGCCCAAGTACTGTTGGAAAGACACAAACAGCATGACCCTAGGTAAATACATGAAGTTTTGCATCAACTTTGTGATTGCTTATAAAGTTCTTATATCAGCTGGATGCACTGGCGGAGGGCAACAAACAAAAATCAAAGAGAAAAGCTGGAACTAAGAAACGGAATCATTGAAACGAAGAAAACAAAACGTGGTCTTTTACAGCCGATTTGTGGATTAAATGATAGGTAGGAAATATAAATGAGGATTTTCTCTCCTGTGATGAAGACGCGTCCCACCTACATTCATTTTTGCAGATGAACTCGAATGGAAATGATGGAGACGAAGTCTAGCAGCAGGAAGAGTCATCTGCTGTCAAATTTCTTTGCCGTTCTGATGGTGACTGATGAATTAGTCAGAACCATCCTCTCAAAGAATGAACAGACCATCCTGCTGCCATCAGTGCTGCTCAGTAGGACATTGCTGTTTCTACCAGTGCTGCTCCTGTCTAGGTCCTGACTGGTGACAGCTGTTTTACTGCCTCAGCTGCTTGCAGCAGTGACCCTGCTCTGTGGCTTGATTATGATAAAATGGCTTGAGCCAACCTGCCAAATGATCAGCAAGCAGTGCTGTAACTGAACGTTACACTGATCTCTGCTGAAGAGGATACCACAACCTCTAACAGCAGTCCTCTCTAATCATGTCTTGAGTTAAGACGCCTGCTTTGTCAATGTATCTGCAGACTGTATATCATAGACAGAGCATCTAAACTGATACATTCTTAATGATAGCTAGCCTGGGGCGACTCATGTCTCTCCTGATCCATGACCTCAGTAAAGACTTTCCCAGTAAGCTTATAGTCACAATCAAATAATCAAAGTTTTATTTAATTTAATGTAGATGTAGAGTTTGTTTTTTTTTAACTATGCCCGTTAGGAGTGTGCAATGTCTCTATGTAGCTCCGTCAAATCCACCCCTCAGCTGTAGCATCCAGTTTTAAAATGCCAAGATATGGCATCCCAAGAGGACACTAAAACCAGTGATGTCCCAGTGGCTAGTCAAGCTTTATCATCCACCTGCAGATCATTTTTTGCTGATAAAAAGCTAGTTCCACCTTCTGCCCGTAGCATAGAACTTCATTTTCAGTTGTGTAAATGAGATTAGATCCTGCAACCTATTGCAGCTTGGGGGGATATTATAAAAATAATATTTTGCACTAAAGAAAAGTTGACTTAGTTATCCGAACAAAAATCCCATCCCATTCATTCTCAGGATAAGCAAAATGAGGGTCATGGGGGGACTCGAGCCAAATTGGCAGAAATCGGCCAAAGAACTTGGAATGAGTGCATCTCTACCTCTAACCTTTGCTATGTGTGTCTAGTTTACAAGCTGGCCAGGTCTTGACTGTCAACCAGCTCAGCCTGGATGTAAACAGCATAAACAATGCAGACAATGCGGAAACCACTGTGTGGATGGCTTCCTATAAGGCTCATGTGGGGTTTCATTAAAGGCACACAGCAGTGATTACATCAACCTTGAGAGGCTCCCTGAGGTACATTAACTTTGCTGTCTGGTAGATCCTTCTGTCTGGATGCAGTTAGTAATTTCGCACACGTAGTATCAGATTTAATAAAGAAGCTACTAATGGTGACGGTGTTTTACAGGGACAATGTTTATGTTGGCATTAGAGCACTTAATGGGCGTGACATTCGCTGCCTCACAATGACTGCTCAGCTTCTGGAAGGGGCTTTATTCCCCAAAGTGGGACCTTAAGCAGGCTTTTAGTGAATTAGGAGAGAAATATTTACAGCTTCATTTATCTCATCTATTTAATTCTACAATAAATTACTCCAAAGTCAAGGACCATACGTGATTTGTCTTGAATCTGATGGACAATATATTTGCTTAAAGTCACAAAACATCATTCTGGGCCAATTGCTCAGTCATATTTTCAGAGTCTAGTCCTTGGCAGATCAGAAAGAAGTCGTCTGGGCATGTTAATACTTTGTCTTGACTCAAGCTAACAACGTTAAATCGCTGTTATGGCTGGCTTGCTGGCAGTTATCTGAGAAATTGCATTATAGTTGCACACAAGACCATCTGCTGTCTTCTATACTATGTCGCTGGCAGTAATTTTTGGCTTTTATTAGTTTCAAATAAAATTCAAGACAACATAACAAGGCTAAGACTACACCCATGCTAATGGCTTTGTAAGTCTGTATCAAGGTAACTGTAACATTCGCAAGCAAAGATGAACAGAGGACATTATTAATGTTTGCCATATGTTAATATATTGTCATTATGCATATGTTGATTGTTTTCATTACATGCTAAGTGGACAGTGGACCTCTAAGGCTGCCCCCAGTTCCTTTAATTTTGAGAACCACGAGCTTATAGAACTGGGGATGTCATATATAGACAGGGGTGCCGCCAGAAATTCTGGGCCCTATGGAAACCAAAATTTCTGGGCCCTCTACATTTTTCACAGATAAAATTTAACCCAATAAACATACTCTGTATGATGCGACATGCCTGCGTTTGTCACTGTCTGAGCTGCATCATAGCAAGAGACGCTATGCTAGCGACCGTAGCTTGGACGGACAGGCGGAACGAATCATTGCGAAAGGGAGGGGTGTGTCATAAACAGTACATTATTATAATACATTATTTGTTAAATATTATTAAATATATGGTCAAAGTAGACAAAATACACTATGTGTAGGAGGGGCCCTAGCACATTTAATGTATATATTAAAAAGAGAAAAGAAATAAGAAAATAAAGGGATCTGGTCTTCTGGGCCCTTCCTCAGCCTGGGCCCTTAGAATCGTCCTAACCT
>VUQR01005838.1:2464-19965 GCA_015108515.1 Hemichromis elongatus
TCATTTTTTTATTCAGTTCCACTGGATTTCCGAGTTCTGAGTTTTGGTTCCAGTTCTTAGTTTCTTAATCTTGATTCAGGATGTTTGTCCATTTCCAAATTAAATAAGTTAATTAATAGCATTGGTACGTTTCTTAAGAAACTCAGCAGAGGAGAAATTACCAGATAGAAAAAACAAACGGAAAACCACACAAAGGAAAACTAACCTGGGCATTTGTAACACTAAACTCCACCAAGTATTCTAACTTGTCTTCCATTGTCTTCTTTTTGCTATGATTATGACGTTTGAATCCACATCTCAGCAGAGATACTGAGTTACAGATGGTAAACTGAAGCTTCACAAAGTCCCTGAGGTGAAACCTGGCAAGACACAACATAAAACCTCCCTGATCCTGATACTGTTTTTCTGTTTTTCCTTCCTACTGTCACCAAAGCGCTTGCTCAAAGGGGGTTGTCTGATTGTTGGGGTTTTCTGGGGGGGGGGTTGTATTATTGTAGGGTCTTTATACTTTAGGTAAAGTGCACTGAGGAAACTTGTTGTTGTGATTTGGCGCTGTATAAATAAAATTGAATTGAACGTGACATGAATATATGGTCCATAATGATAAGAAACAGTCTTGTTTTGTAGCATGTAGCATGATTTGTTTTAAATAATCAGTTTCACTTGAAGTAGCATGTTCTGTTATTATGTCCCACACATTCACTCACTTGGTACACCTTGGTAGTACCGGGTTTGGGCCCTTTGCTTGAACTGTGCCTTTATTCTTTATGGAATAGTTTCCACAAGGTGCTGGCATCACATGAAACACATGTACCAAAGGACACTATTACACCACCAGCTGCTGCCTGAACAGTTGACATGAGACAGGATGGATCAATGCTTTCATGTTGTTTATGGTCGTATTTGGGTACGGTTGACTCAGATGACAGGAGTGACACCAGCGTGGTCTTCTGCTGCTGTAGACCATCCACTTTAAGGTTGGATGTGTTATGCTCCTCTGGCTTGCTGTCAACTTAAAGACTTATTTTCTCATGGGCAGACCATTCTCTGTAAACAATAGAGATGGTTTTGTGGTAAAATCTCATCAGATCAGCAGATGTTAAAATTCTCAGACCATCCCATCTGGTACCAGAAACCAAGCCACATTCAAAGACAATTAAATCACCTTTCTTCTACATTATGATGCCCAGTTTACCCCAGACATGTCAGGCAGCAAGACTATTATAAAATTTGTTTGATTAACATGATTTTACTTTGACTCTTTCATGTTATGCTTCATTTATAATATGTAACAAAAAAACCCAAACAAATAAACAGTTTTAAAGCTGTTGATATAATTTGAATAAGTGAAAACAATTTTTCAACATGTAGAGGACCCCGTTTGAAACATTCACAGCTTTCCCTTAAATATGGACATGAATAGTTAAATTCAGTCAATGGACTGGTATACCTTTTATGTTAAATGTTTAAATCAATGTAAAACAAGTAATAAATCCTTCCAAACATACATAGAAAATGGAATTATGAAAGTGACTGTGTGCATTCAGAACACTTAAATAGAGTATAATTACAGTAATGTAGATGACATTGTGTCATGGTCCGACAGCCCTCGCCGGGCTGCCTGCCCGTGTGTGTGTGTGGCTCCCTCCCCCTCTTTCTCTCTCTCTGTCGTAATGGGATCGCTTACCTCCGAGTGGTGACGAGCGTCCCCGAGAGCATTCCCGTGCTAAGGCCAGCCACACCCGTTACTCATCAGAGCTGACCAGTTATAGGGAATCATTCGCCATCTTCAGTGCTGCCTACTTAACGGAGTGATTGGGCTTCAGTCAGTGCTGGATCATTGTGTGAAGCACGGTAGAGCAGCGCTGACGTTTTTGTTGTGAAAGTTTACCTCAAGCTGAGAATTGCCTGGTTATTCTATGTGTGTGTTTGCCACTAGGAATCCCTGACACATTGTCTCATATTGGGGGACTTTTGACACTCGTCACATGTGGAGAATTTGGACAAATCTATAAAAGCAGAATATCCTGAGCCTGGTCAATGTATTTTTCTAATAGTTTAACCTCTTTAAATGGCACCGTTTAGTAGCAATGACCAATAAACACAGTGGAGAGGTCCACTTTAATCATTACAAGTAAAGGAGGTGAGGACTACTTGTCACCATCGCCTCGGCCTCCACCTTCACACTGTTGGATGTTGAACTGCTGTCGCCCTAATCAAGATTAAAACCACTAAACAACACCACGACAACATTGACGTCACACATGACAAATGAATCAGTAGCAGTTGAATGTTGACTGTAACAACAGCACAGCCGCTGGGAGTTAAGTTTATCTCGTCATCACGATGTGCGTCATTGTTTATTTTCAGGAGAGAAATTGAGCCTCACATAATAATATCAGCATGTGTGGAACAGGACAGGACAGGAATAGAGATTTTCAGTGACCACAAACGCAACTCATGAAAAACTTATGAACATCTGCAATCATCTGAGCTGTTAATAAAACACACATAAACATAAAAGTAGCACCCCACTTGGTTTAGCTTGATGCAGATTTTTGGGGGGGTTGCCTTCAGGTGGTAGTACCTCGTACCAGGTACTTTTTAGTACCTTACTCAGCCGGGTTTCCAAGCGAACAAAAGGAAGTCTGAAAATGTGACATCAGCAGACCTCATGCCACAGACTGGCTGGTCAGTGATCTCACTCGATGAGTCATGAGAGTGTCTCCGCCACAAAAATCAAAATCACAATTTTTTTAAAACCTGACAAAGAGAAAAATGGGTCCACAAAAATTACTGAGTTTGACAAAAAGCCAAACACCAAGCAGTAGGTATCCCATCGCATCAATGTCCTCCTTTGTTGTGGTACAGCAATTATGTAATGCTCTTTTTTGAGTTTACCTCCTTTTGTTTACACATGGGTTTCCCTGAGCAGACCTTTAGAAATGCTGGCACAGGCTAATTAGAGGAAGTGTTTGAAGATGATAACACAGAGATGAAGTCAGGGAAATTTGTGATAACGAGCTGGCAGGAAAAACGTGAGCAAGAGCGGATGCATTTTCTTTCCTGCTTCTGTTTCTTAAAGTAAAAGCACTCACTGTAACCCGTGTGTGTGTTTTTGTCTCTCTCTCTTCAGCTCATTACTGTCTACACCGTACCAGGAATGGACCCCGACTGGCTGATCGGAGAACGAGGAAATGAAAAGGGCAAAGTACCAGTAACCTACTTAGAACTGCTGAGCTAATGGACCAAGCAACACACACATAGACACAAACACTCCTGCAAAAACCTCTATCCACCGTTACACATGTGCACTGGGTAGACCTGCTGTTGGCCCCAGTTTGTGCTCCTTGTGTATCAGTTCAGCACACAGAGGGAACTTCTGCACTGACTTCTGTGGTAATAACCCAGCACTGTTTGAAGTTGCTGTGCAGGTATCTTCTATTCACCTGGATAAAACAGCATGAAGATTTATCATGGTGAGATGCTGGAGAACTTGGTTGGCAAGCTGTATCCACAGCCTGTATCTACTAATCAGTGCCAGGTAACAGGCTAATAAATTCCCCAGAGCTCAGATGTTCTTGGGCGGTCTTTTGATACAATTAACTGCTCAGAATGGCAATAATGATACAGTTATTTTATTAATTTTTTTAGTTTATTAAACTCAAAAAAGAAGAAAAAAGTGTAGTCATTTGAATTTGGACTTTTATTGAAGAGCAAAAAGAAAAGAAAAAGTTAGCTGAAAGGCTAAAATAAGCTGATATACGTTTTGACACAGATTTTGTTTACACCAGATGTTCTCGTAGCTCATTGTTCGTGATAACTGATCTTTTATGCAAAGTGAATGCGTTAATCTCCACAGAATAACAAAAGCCAGTCCTGATGACTTTTAATTTTAGATAAAAGCAAAAGCCTCTTTGGTAGGCACCAATATTTTTAGTACACAGAAGAGGAACCTTGTCTGGCTTTGTGGAACAGCGTGCTTTTGTGTGGATGGGAGTCTTAAGGCTTTCATAATGGCCTCTGTAGGTGTCCTCCCATTTAAAGAGATTGAAGCTAATTCTGGAAATACCTGCACAGCTACGGTATTTTTTATTTTTATGACACCAGAGAAATCAGTGTGACGGTCCCCTCTGTTATACGCAGTGTCCAAACTGCAGCTGGCTTCCCATCTCCTGATCTGTGGCTATGTGAAAAACTTATGCAAAACTGCCTGTTTGGCTCATTTCTAGTAATACTGATGATTATCAGAAGGAAACCTGTGACTGTACGAGTCAGGTTCTGTTGATGTGGCCTATTACTTAGATTTCCTCTTATTGCTGTAATATGTACACAGAGTGTAATGAAGCCCTCAGTTTGTTGACTGTGCAAACTTGTCTGTTGTTGTGTGGAAACTTACGCATTTCTGGCAAATAGTCTGTCATGTGTGAAAACTTTAAAGACACAGGCCTTGTTTAATCGATTAAAACAAATTCCATGCAATAATTATTACAATGTGAGTCACAAATTGGCAGATTTTATCAGCTACAACTACATTTTTCTCCCCACATTTTTCTTTAAGCTGTTTCACAAAAAGCCCTTTTAGAAAATGAACCATTTTAATTCACAAATTAGGGCTTTTAATTTGAAACGAATACCAGAAAATGTTTAGTGTGTATAAACAAAATTGCAGTAACTTTAACGGTGAGTGGACTGGAAGTACTAAACAGTACTATACAAGCAACTATAACTTCTCAAGCTGATGAAGTAGATAAAGGACAGTCACAAATTTTTATATTTGGGGTTTTTTTCAGTAAGTTTTTTTCTTTCTTTCTTTCTTTTTTTTTTTGCAGTAATAACGCTTAAGGTAACTAAAGTCACTAAGGCAGCTTTGACCAACCTATCAGTTTGTCTTTATGGGTCCTCCTGCATTAATAAAGCTGGATTAGAGTAAAAGCAGGTATTCTGTTTCCTCACTCGCACTGGCAGTGTTACTTGATGCTGGGAAAGAAAGAAAAGTTTCATAAAACAACTTCACAAACAAAATTAGGGGCTCAAATTTCCACTACAGTTAATCAAATAAAACTGGTTTCCTGTTAAGAATACAAGGTTTAATGGTGCAGAATGATGGTTTCCTGGATATTGTTGGGTTTGACAAAATAAATCATCTACCATCTACCATACCGGCAGGGCTTTCTAGTTTTCCGTAAAGCTGTGTGACACATGTGGAAGCTCAAAACTTCCCCTTTTCATGTTAAAATGCAGAACTTCGTGTTTAACCTCTCACATGATGACAATTTACCTTCAAAAAAGAAACCAGACCCCGATCAGAACCAGCTCGTTAATTTTCTTCAATTACTTCAGTTTATTTAATTATGTAATGCTAAATTTTACCTCCACACTATGAGTGTTTTCTGAGGTGTGTATGAATTTTGGGCTGAATAACATATAAAGGCTGTGTTTAAAACCTGCAAAAAAAGTCACTCAAATAAATACTTTCCTGCAGAATCCATCTGATTTCGCTCTGATTGCATCCATAATCATCATCTTTGCTTTCTTTACGTGTTAGTGGCACAGCTATACTCAGTGTGTGGGTTGGATGAATATAATGGAAACATACTGAGAGAGAAGCTGCATGAAAGTGCTGTATCACTTCATCACTGAGGCTTAAATATAACAAATAACTTTCTTTTTTTCTGTATTAAGAGGCAGAGAGAGGCTGGAAGTCTTAGTATATTCCACTTTCTCTAACTTCTGTCCACCAGTTTTGGAAAGATTTGAAACGAAGCAAACCACACTTCTAAAATAATAAGCGTGTATGTAATTTGCTAGTTTGATTTGTTATTTAAAAGAAACAAAACAAACAATAGTGTAATATTTCCAAACATTCACCGAATCATTCGTGCAGTAGACTGTGACTGTAACACCACAGCATGTGCCGTTCCCAGAACATTGTGTATCTGTCAGTCAGGTATTCGAGGGGGAATTCAGTCAAATTCAGAGGACTTGAAACAGGAAACCAAAATGCATGTTAGTTCAGCGATCCATGCACTGCCTCATATGAGAGAAAGAGAAACTGTTGATGTACCTGTTTATCTACATTCCCTCACCTGTACCTGTCAACTTCAGGAACTAGCTGTAAGAATGAGTTTCATGCATACAAGCAGCAGAAATGAGCTTCCACAGAAGGTTGTCTGGGTTCAAGTGCACAGGCAGGGTGAAGAGCTAGAACTCAAACAGGCCCAGGATACACTGAATGTTTCTTGGCGAGCTTGAGAACCCTCCAGAAAAGCTGGTGGAGGTAAAATTCTGCTTGAACCAGCAGTAGAAAATGAATGGATGAACACACATGAATAAAATATTTACCTTTGAGGGTTATCATTTGGACAGTCTGTTTGGCCAACAAATAACCCTAGTATTGAGATATTCTTTTAAACTATCTTACAGCAACTGAACTTCTTAACCACCAGTGACCAATCAAATTTTAGGGGCAGAGTTTACATTGGGTTAGACTCCAGTTGTGCTGGAATAAACTCCAGCTCAGCTGCGACCCATAATTAGTTGAGTGGAAGAATATGATAATTAAATATTATTCTCAGATGAATTCTAGGAGACCTCCCATTCCTAGACATTTACATCCTCTAGATCTCTGGATAATAGCAGAACGTTTGCTTAAGAGATTAGCCAGGATCATATTTACCCTACCAGTTAAACTCAAAAGCAGTCCCATAGGTACGAAAACTAGTTAATCTGGCAACAGCTGTGAGTGGGAGTTTCATATGCAGAGCTACTTACTATGCAGTACATGTGCCAACAAAGCTTAACATGAAAAGGTCAAAGAGGTGACTCATCTTGTGAAACTGAAGTTTTGCACATCCTTTGTAATCTGTAAGTCAGAGTAAATGATGAAAAGTGTTTCTGGATACCGGTAGGTTGCATCAGCAGTGAAACATGCATGACAGACCTCTGTGTAGTATTACAAAGGGAATCCCCAGAGAGCTTTCATGGCCGCCGTATAATATCAATAGAAACCAATTTAAAGTCGCTCAATGAAACTGGCAGTGGCATATTTCTATGTGCCTGCTGTAGTTTCTGTGACACCTGAATATCTGGTCAAATATGCTTTAGTTCATAAGAAAAGAAACTTATGGAATGAGAATCCCCAGGAAAAAAGGTTTGGGCTCTGCACTCCAAGCCATGTGTTTAACCCCTCAGTAACAATCAACTGCAGCATCTGGTGCTGCTAGCAAGACTATAATTAAGATTTCCTTCAGCCGCACTGTTAAATAACACTTTTTAAAAAAATAGTTTTATCTAACAGGTGTTTCTAGAGTATTCCATCACATTTTATTGTTTTTCATCAGCTGGTCATATAACGTTCTAACGTATTAAATGGTGCCACATTAAATCGCTATAGCCCCATACACTACACCTTTGCCATATATTTTGCACCATAGTCTTATACCCTCGCTACATTGTAGCTCCTACACCATAGTTACAGCTTACAGCTACACAATAATTACATCATAGCATTGATTTCCAAAATGTAATGTATGGTTAGGTTTAGGGCAACTGATCTATTCACAATCAGAACGGATAGATGATTGAACAACTTGAGGAACTGTGGCAAATCTACTCCACACAACAGCGTCATTGCCAGAAGAGTGTAGCCCCTACACCGCAGCTACACCCTAGTCATAGCATAGCCCCTACACTACAGCTCCTAAAATATAGCCCAAATTCATGTCATCAGTGGGTGTTTAACATGTATGACAGGTTTTTTTGTTGTGAACATTAGCACAAGGACAATACGTCTATCAAACTGAATGTAAAAGACTCTATTTTTAACCAGCCTAAAGTGTTCTCTTTTTCCCTCTTTCAGTAAAAATTATTGTTATGCAAGATTTTGGCTTCAGAGCCAAGACGATCACTTTATTTAAGGAAAGATATGCAGATGCAAGTATAAATGCATATGGTGTGAGGTCCAGCAGTATTCACCTATAGAGTTGTTTTCCTTCCCATGTGGAAGAGTTGAAATCCAACATGAACGCCAATAAAATCACAAAGTAAGAGTTTGTGTTGTTTGGTTTATGTTATCTCATAGTGTAAGGGATAAAGTCACAATCAGAACTAATGTGGCAAATCTACCACAAAAACCAGAGGTGGAATAACAAGACAGTAGAACCTCATATGGGGATAAATATGATGGAGAGACCTCTGGGACTTGGAGATAAAAAATCACATTCAGTTGTTGTTATCCTCAAAATTCATAGGTACCACCAGAGATGTAACACAAACGGGTCACAATAACCCAATCTAGGCTTGTAGTTTGGTTTAGTGTTGGCTGTTGGTAACACAATGTGAAGAAAACAAGTTATGACCAAATGTCAGTAAGTCATGAGATGCAATTGAAAATCTTCTTTACTTATGTGAAGTGCAAAACCTAGCCTGCCCAGTTTACCATATATATATATATGTGTGTGTGTGTGTGTAAATTGGTTCAGGTCTTTTAGGAGGTGTGTTTTTTTTTGTTGGTGATTTTTTAATTTGTCTCTCAAAAGTTTCTTTGAAGTTTCAGTCTAGACATCGATGATTTCAGAGTGTTATTATTCTCCTGTAGGGGCCACCTGTTTGATGTGCAATAAACCTGCATGTGTGTTACCGTAAAGTGCGTTTGGTCCTTCATTTTGTTTGACACCTTTGCTCTAGGCAGACTGAATCATTGCAGTCTAACACACAAGCCCTAACAATGGGACACCACGGAACTTCTCCATACATCTAGTGAACATACATATACATATAGTGAAGCTGGATGTTTGATAGTAGTTTAAACACTGCATTGCGGACTGCTGGCTGGCCAGGATTAATTTAACAGTTGAGTTTCAGTTCATTCACAAATCAATTACAAAACAACACCATTACAAACATGAATATGTAGTCATTTGTGAAAGGGGAGTCCAGAGCTTATAAAGAAGCATTAGATATCAAATAAGATGTATGAAATACAAATATGATTTTCAAACTTCATCCTAATACTAACCCCATATTGTTCTGTAAAAATCAAACACAATATCTTTTTAAAGAGCTAGTATACTCTGTTTCACATGGTGAAATGGATTCGCGCAAATGGATTCCAGACTTTTAGGTGCTGTCTTGTTTTGTTGCTCACAACTTTTTTAAATGAGTCTTTAAAATGTTTTCCAGACATTACTGCTTTCACAACATGATTATCTTTTAGTGATATCTTTTAGTGTGTGATAAACATGCACATGCAGTTGTTATTCTTGCCTGTTTTTTGATTATTCACTTGCACTCACCGTGTGACTACAGTAAAACTGCTTCTGGAGAAACAGACACAGAGAGCTGAGAACAGAAATAGTCTGTGATGTTTATTAGTAAAATGATTGAAATGAAAAAGCCAAAAGAAGAAAATGGAACAAAAATAAACCAAACAGCAGTCATGACATGATAATTCATCCCAGAACAAAAAGGCCATAAACAGCAAACAAAAAAGACAGAACAAAACAAACAGTTGGCTTTTTAGTTTTTCCTCACCACGTAGAGCTGTGAGGCTCAATAACACTACAATAATAACAATAAACCATAATGCAAAAAACTTTAGTTTATTTGGTTGAAAGTTTGTATGCCTGAGATATCTGAAATATAACCCCAAACTTTACTTTTAAAGGTCAAATTAATCCTTGGGAAAATGTTATCTTTACCAAAAAATGAACATGTTTACACATTTCTCAACAGAAGGCATAATATATGTGCATAATTGGAAAAATGACAAGTTTATTACTCTTGAGCTTTCTCCTAAACTATGAAATCAGCAGCTCTGAGGATTCATAGTGTCTATGTGACTGAGACACTGCATTCGTACACGAATGCTGCCACATTGCCTGTTTCTGGTATATCATGTGTGGGCCTCTTCTGTAGCCCCAGGTATGGAGAATTCTTCACATGGAGTCTGGAGCATGAATGATAGCCTAAAAGACCAGCAGACCAAATCATAAAGC
This sequence comes from Hemichromis elongatus, assembly GCA_015108515.1. NCBI lineage: Eukaryota > Metazoa > Chordata > Actinopteri > Cichliformes > Cichlidae > Hemichromis > Hemichromis elongatus. The sequence continues at coordinate 12,463 of VUQR01005838.1, forward strand.
TCCAAATAACACTGATAATGAATGAACAATGTATTGACTTACAATATTAATGTAAGTAGAAAGCTATAAAAGGAAGTCGGTGTCTCCAAGGCCAAAGGAACCAAACCAGTCACTCCTATTAAAAAGAAACAAAACACTCCTGATATAGATAGCATTAGAATACTTTAATATTCTAATGATAAGCATCATATTTTTTGTTTTAAGCCATATATTAAAACTAAAATATGATGTCTAATCTTCCTGGATGGTCACAAAACAGGCAGAGAACCAGGCATGTTTATTGGCACAGCAGCACAGAGCAGGCCAGGACAGATCCCACAGGTTTACGTGGGGCTGTCCAGTAATACCTTCAGTAATCTAGAAATTCTTCTGTAACCAGCACCATCAGTATGTTTTGTAACAGTGAGGTTGTGAAAGTCTTCTTGCTTCTTCTGTGACTCCTTGGCAATGAGACACCTTTTTACGGGTCATCAGTTGCAACATGACCAACAAAAAGTGGCAGGATTGCGCTCTAATTACTGATAGATGTCAGCTGGTGTTATGACTGTCCATGCAATTTTGCAACTCTCTCTTTCTTCTTGTGTTCAGTACTGTTTTCCTGTTTCATGTCCCATTATTACACTTAAGTTATCGACATCTGTACCTTGATTTCTTTGCATGTGTGGATTGGATGGGTTGTTACCAACAACTGGCAGGAATTTCTTTTTAAAATATATTAACTGGTGACATGTTCAATATGTCTGTGAAGGTTCTCAGTCATCCAGGTCATCGTAGTCTAAGGAGCTGTGAAGAAAAAAGGCGTCTGGACTTCTTTAGGTTGCTTGAAGACGTTTCACCTCTCCTTCTTCTTGGATGAGAGGTGAAACGTCTTCAAGCAACCTAAAAAGTCCAGACGCCTTTTTTCTTCACAGCTCCTTAGATGACATGTTCAATACTTATTTTGGGTAGGCAGTTTATATGTATATATGTTGTTTTTGTTAAAAAGGTCATCCCATAACATTTTCAGAGATGGTTAATTTGACATGAATTGAATATCTATGGTCAGGTTCTGCACTGGAACCTACATAAACCCAAAGTGAGGCAGTGAGAGGAGCATAGCTAAGGTTCTTTCTTCAAAGAATAATTTAGACATTTACCTGTGAACATGTGAACTTTACTGCTCATGGCTGCACAGGATTTATTTCTCCTTAAAAATTGGCCTTTTTATTACTTTAACCAGTGTCTTTAATGTTTTTTGTGTTATAGCTCCTGGATAGGCTTGAGGTCGCTCTCACAGCAATGACTCAGTAACACAAACAGTGCGGTACAAAGTCTGCAGTCACCCCTCATCTCCGAAGGTCTTTTGAAGTTTTTTTTTAGAAATTTGCTTCTGTTTCACTCATTTTCAGTCCAGTCCTTGTACCTGACCAGGTTCAGAGGAATGTATTTTTGTTTGGTAAACCACTTAACACAAATCTATGAAGCATTTAAGCATAAAAATGCACTCAACTCAATGGATGAATAAGTGTGTTGTGTTAACAAATGACAGACCACTTAAAGAAACACTTTTAATTTAATTTGATTTTATGGATTTCGTTTTTAGCAGCCTGTCACCAAAATACCATTTCCTGATAAAACTATTGTCAGGAAATTGTGTTTCCTGATCAAAACGCTATCTAAAATAGAATGATAACACAGTTTGACAAGCATATCTGAGCATGGTGTTCAGTGTGGAGGACAAAAGAAGAAGCGTCAGGCCTTAAAAATGATCTACAGCAGATGATCAGTCTCTGAAAGTAATGTCTCGAAGTAATAGTGAAGAAAATCCTTTTGTATCGGTCCAGTACCCAGTAAATACAGGCTCAACATTGCTAATACCAACACCGATATCAATACTTTTTACCTATAAAAGATGCTTGTTTGAAGTATATTTCTCTATTTCCATGAAAAAATTATTTAACACAATTCAGTGGGGTACTAACTTACCTAACTAACAAACATTTTTACTGCTCTTAACTTGTACTGTCCACTTTCTGCCAACACCAAAAAATGTCCCACGTGTGGTACTAATAAAGGTTTATCTTATCTTATCTTATCTTATTTTATCTTATCTATTAGAGCAGTGGTTCTTAAACTTTTCACAATGAGTACCACCTCATAAAATATATGGATCTTCAAGTGAACGACATTAAAGAACAGTAGTATAGGCCTATTTAACACCATATACAGTTTATACAAGACAATTTTATTTCTTATCTGAATGTTTTTTATTTTAACTGTCATAGACAGTATGTGATAAGTGACAATAATAACAACTGTACTGCATTAAAACATTCACAGCAGGTGGGATATCTGGTCTTTTAGTGATTACCTAATGAAAACTGCTTCTAGGTTGAAACTACTCAGCATTCATTAAGGCTGTCGTGTTTTTAACATGTTTTAATGCTTTGTATTTTGTTCTATTAAATCTGAACCACCCCCTAAAAAAGTCAGTCATCACTGTTGGCCTCTCTCGGTTTTTATTGTCACTATTCATTTTAAAACTCAGGTTTTAAAACCCTCTGATGTAACTACAGCCCAGCCCATGCAGCAGTAGATTAATGGCCAACCTTGTATTGCAGTTGTTCTCCTGACTGAAGTTTGGTCTGTTTACAGCATCCTGCGATGCGATTGCATTTGTCCGTAACTATTGGGAACCCTTACGTTAACTTTTATTGAGTGGAAAAAATTAGCATTTAGCCTCCAGCTTTACTGTGTTTATGTTATGCTAACATAGCTGTGTCGCTAGCCACCTCAGTAACCCTACAAATGTCACTGCTGTTTAGTTTTCTATCTTCATTTATGTCGGAAGTGATAGCAGAGCTGTAAGTTCTTTTTCTTATGGTGTTTAAGCTGCTTGATTTTTGGCTTCACGACCCTACTTTGTGGTTTGTGCACATGGAAGCTCAGTTTGCTCTTCGTGGTGTTTTGGCCTCGCTGGAGCCACTGTCCACCCACAGTGTGATGACCCTCCTCTGGGATCCCCCCCACCCAAGGGAAATACACTGCTCTCAAGGTGCTGCTGCTGGTGCACTACTCCATCCAGTGCAGCCCCAGAGCTGGTCCGTTGGCCACCCGTGTGGGAAGCAGCTGTGGCGCAGCAGGTGTGGAAGTGAGCCGGGGCTCATAGGCAGCTGGGCAGGCGGCTAGCATGCAGGACAATGCAGTGTGCTGGCCTCTGTTGGAAGAGAGGTCTGGGCGACCCAGGGTCCGTGTGCAGTTGTTGACTTATGTTATATGATGTATGTTTCCTGCTCTCTGCTGCTGTTCCTGTCTTCCATGTGTGTGTGTGTGCTTCTGTGGGTGTGACTGTGTCAGGCACCGTCAGGCATTGTGGGTGTGGCCCTCCCATTTCGTTGGCCACACCTGAAGACCTCTCACACCTGCAGCTGATCAAGCCTCGTTGGCGGAGCTATTTAAGACTGTGGTGGAGCTCTCTCCAACGCGGGATCATTGCGTGACTACCTGTTAGTTTCCCAGCAAGTTTGTGTAAGTCAGCTGCGTATTGGTGTGTCTGATGGCTGCCTCTTTATTATTTTTCCCCAGGAGAAGTGTGGAGACAGGAGGACAGCGAGCACGGGGTGTTCAGACACTGAGGAGCGGGAACTTGGACACGATCACTGGGAAGAGGACACGTCACGGGAGTCGTGAGCGCACGGGGATTTACTATTGTTTTTTCCATTTTTCACTGTAAATAAACGCACTGTTACTCCAAGAGTCCTGCATCTTGGGTCCTACTTCCCCACTTTACCCACGGTCTGCCACACAGACCGTGACAGAATGATCCAGCCAAACATGGACCCAGCGGACTATGAGGAGAGGCTCAGGAGGGAGGTAATGGACAAGATTTACAAACTGTGTGATTTGTGGTTGGAGAAGCCCATTGAAGGGTTGCATCGCGCCGTGGAAAGGCGGCTGCAGGAGATGGTTTTAAAGTTTCCCTGGACTCCCTCAATGCAGTAGTTTTGGACTTTCTGCTTTTCACCCTCCATCTCCACTCTCCTATTCAGGCTGCTTACCGGCCCGGGCAGCCGGTGGATTCACAGCCTGGCACGCCGGCTTCATCATCTTCACGGAGACCTCGTTCACGCCACCGGTGCTGCTTACTGCAGCCGGATTCTCGAACATCTCAACCGCTGGCAGTGGTGAGTAATACGGACACTTTTTCTTTTCCCTCACCTTGTGTGGACGGTGACACTGCAGACTCACCTCTCAGCCAGCAGTGCAGCTGGCATCGCCTCAGTCAAAGAACTCCTGACGACTCTCTGCTCCACCACCTTCTGCTTTGGCACCACCCGAATCTGCTCAGTCCGACCCAGAGGTCAGCACGGCAGAAGGACCCGCTCAGTCTGAGCCGGAGGTCAGCGCGGCGGAAGGACCCGCTCAGTCTGAGCCAGAGGTCAGCGCGCAGGACGGATCCGCACAGTCTGAGCCAGTGGTCAGCGCGGCGGAAGGACCCACTCAGCCCGAGCCGGTGGTCATCGCGCAGGAGGGACCCACTCAGTCAGAGCCGGTGGTCATCGCGCAGGAGGGACCCGCTCAGTCTGAGCCGGAGGTCAGCGCGGAGGAAGGACCCGCTCAGCCCGAGCCGGTGGTCATTGCGCAGGAGGGACCCGCTCAGTCTGAGCCAGAGGTCAGTGCGCAGGAGGGACCCGCTCAGTCTGAGCCAGAGGTCAGCGCGGAGGAAGGACCCGCTCAGTCCGAGCCGGTGGTCAGCGAGAAGGTGGGACGATGTCCAGCGCAGCCTGCACGTCGGCGTTCAGTTTGTCCAGCTCGTCCAGCTTGTCCAGCTTGTCCAGCGCATTGGCATCCTGCACGTTCGGTGTGGTCACCACATCCAGTGTTTCCACGTCATGGATTGTGTGCTATGCAACACTGGGGCTCACCGATGCAGTGCCGCCACCACTGGACCCGTGGCTGCCCGCCGGAGCTGCAGTATGGCCTTAACGGGACTCGAGGTAGGCCGCCTGAACTGTTTTGCTGCTACTCTCCTACCCACGGAAGGTCATGCCTGTTTAGCCACCCACTGGGTCGGCCACCAGAACTGTGTGCCACCACTGAAGCCGTAGTGGGGTTTCTTTTGGATTGTTAAATTAAAGCTGTTTTTTGTTGTTGGACGGCATGGTCTGGGTATTGATATCGGCCATACCGACCCGTATTTACTAGGTATCAGATACCAAAATATGCAGTATGGCACACCACTAATTGAGGACACTGAAGACATCTACCTATTCAGAGCCATGATAATGGGGTTGTTGCTGTTTGGAGCTGGCTTGGCCATTGCCGTGTTTGAGTTTGGCAGAAATGCATTCTGGGATATTTAGCTGTACCAAATTCACAAAGTCACCGCCAATACATGCATGATAAAACGAGCGGTACGAGAACACATCTGGGAATTTTTGCCATTCCCGGCTTAATGCTTACAAGATGACGTATCACGAGTCCACAAGGCCACAAGTACATATATTAAAACAGGCCCTGTGTTTATGTTATGCTAACATAGCTGTGTCACTAGCAATCACATAGCACATTATATACCAACTAGCCCAGCTTAAGTAACGCTACAAATGTCACTGCTGGTTAGTTTTCAGTCTTCATTTAAATCAGAAGGGGTAGCAGAACTGTACATTTTAATTTTTTAAGAAATCTCTCAGTCAGAACATGGTATATCGTGTTTAGGTGTAATCTAGTGAGCTATCGTCTAACTCCGTTAAATTTAATAAATTCTGTTTTCATGGATGCCTGGATGTTAAACTTAATTGTTACCTGGTAAAGCAGCAACGCTGATCATTTTATTCAAGATGAAAGAATTTAGACAGTTTTTAACTCTCAGTGATGCCGCAGTGTTCGTTAGACTTCGGGACCTGAAGCCAACAGAGTTTTGGACCCAGGTTACTCCGCCTCCTGACTATGGTAGTCATAATGCTCCGACAATCCATCAAGCGTTGCGGCTTCGTAGCTTACCAAAGTCTTACTAAAACATGTTTTCACAGATTTTTGAGCGCCGTGTACGACATAAAATCGATTCAAGGTCAGTAAGCACAACCAGAATTCATTCATAAGGCACACTGTCGATTTTTGAGAAATTAAAGGATTTTAAGTGCGCCTTATAGTGTGGAAAATACGATGTATAGAAGAACAAATACTAGTGTTACAAAATTCTACAGTAACAATTGAGGTGCTGGTTCAACTTCTTCACTCAACTAAATTAAAAAACTACCGGCTCTGAAATGTACGCAAAATAAGAAAACAAAAGTAGCTCCTTGGAGGACGTTTCTACTAGCTGTTTTTATGTAAACCTAACTGAACCATGCTATATAATTTTAATAATAAAATAATATTAGAAGATGTGAATATAAACTTTTTAGTCTTTATTTTAATCCTATAAATATTCAGTAAAAGATGAGCAGAAAAAAAGGAAACAAAATAAATCTATATTTCTATCTTCTGTTGCCCACATTGTAGAGGATGACATTGCCTCTAAACAGGAAAATGTGTACAGTCTGGCGTTAAAGTGGATTCAACAGGTGAAAGAACCATAAAATCAGCTGTAATGGCTCAGTGTGTGGAAAGGATTCACAATATCAAAAGCTCCACTAAATTTACTTAAGCTACAGGCTCTGATGAGCTGATCTAAACACATCACAGTGCAGCAAACTAACCTGTTTATCCTGCACTAACCGGTAGAAGATTTTCACTCAACCTCAAAAACATAGTTAGTCCATCTCAGATTGTTTAGCAACAGGTGTCACAATATGAAAAACCATAATGTCACATGTACAGACCCAATATCCAATTCAAAAACACGAGGACTTGCATGTATCCAATGTATCCAATTTAAATGTATCCAATCCCATTGAGCAGTCCATACCTTTAAATACTTATAAATACTTAATTTCAAAACAACCACAGTAGTGATTATAGCTTAAAGGTATTCTAAATATTGTTAAATGTGAAATTGTTAAATTAATTGTTTTTTCAGGTATCCTGTTTGAAGAAAACACTTTAAGGCAACTTGAATGTGGACACATTTGGATGAGGACAAACCAAATAAAGGAAAATAAAAATACTCAAATTTACAGATAATTTTAAGAAGTTAGTTTGTCAATTAATGACAAATTTTTGTGCAAATGGTGTATGAGGTTGTAATCACATAGAAATGTATGGTTAAGGGTTTAAAGAAGTATATTTAATGGGTTAAATTAAAAATTCATAGTCGCCTGTTAATAATAAAATTAACAGAATTTTCAATGTTTCTATTAACAGAAAATATATCGGTTAATGATGCAGGAAATAAATAAACCAGAAAATAAATAAACACATTTTGCCTTTTGAGCGAAATGTTCCTAAAAAGTACAGAGCGAATATTGTAATTATTCTGTTTTAGAATTTATGGAAAAGTCTGTCAGCTTCTGTAAAAAAAAAAAAAAAAAAAAAAAAAAAAAATTGTTTTTTTTTTTTTTTTTTTTTTATATTAAAAAACCC